>JAQBSW010001494.1:0-131974 GCA_029291075.1 Eudiplozoon nipponicum | reverse complement strand
GGCAGTCAACTTTGCAGTGATTGAGGTAGATAGCGCTGTACAGCGGGATGGGTCCGTTAGGGCAGCAACATTCAGGCGTTTCGTAGGTTGACGGCGCCGTCGGGACTTGAGATGGAGCCTCAATTTGGCACGTACTAGAGTGTGGTCGGACCCTCCTCGGTTGCCAGTTTCAGCTCCTCGGTATGACCTGCAATCTTCGACAGAAGACATCCAACGCTACCGTACCAGAATGTAGTCGATCTGATTGGCTGTGTGACCATCGTTTGAATACCAAGTGAGCAAATGCTTCCGAGGGTGTTGGAAACGCGTATTGGTAACGCACATATGGTTGACTTCTGCAAAGCTGATAAGTCGCTCTCCGTTCTCGCAGCACTCACCTAGACCAAACTTTCCCAGTATGTGTCTGGTGGATGAGTCAGAAGGTCCTGTTCGTGCGTTCCAGTCACCAGCAACAAACAGTATGTCGCCTCTGGAAATTCCGTTGATGGTCTCTTGCAATTGGTCGTAGAACTCATCTTTCACATCTGAATCAGCTGCGAGGGTTGGTGCGTAGACGGCTACGACTGTGATGTTAAAAGGTTTCCCTCTCAGTCGGACCGTTGCGATCCTCAGTGATACAGGATTCCAAGCCAGCATGGCTCTCTGCGCTGTAGGACCAAGTAAAATGGCTACACCGTGTTGTCCGGACCCGTCAACTGGTCCGCTGTGATGCATCAAGTATGTTGATTCTGCCGACGGTACTTTTATCTTCGTTGATCCCGTGCCGGGCAGCCGGACTTCAGACAGGCATGCAACTTCAATCTGGTAGTCATATAAAGATTTGGCCGTGATTGCTTGGCTGCCGATATCAAGCAATGTTCGAACATTCCAACACCCGAAATAAATAGGTGTTTTCGCGCTGATAAAACCAGATAGCTTTTCACTTGACACCCTAGCCTCTGGGGGAGCACAGGGCGCGTCGCTTGCCGGGGACGCCGTAGCATGATCGGTATTCATAGATTGTGACATTTTCATGGAGTTTCTTGGGAATTTGGTACAAGTGGTGTCCCCTCACCACTCGGCCTTTTGATCGAGGACGCACCTCTAGCCTTTGCACATCCAAGCGCAGTCTGCAAGGCAGCAGTAAGTTGCATGGTTGCCGGTGGCTGTTGAGCTCATTCGCCATTCGGAAGTACGGGGTACTGTCCAGGAGTCCATGTAATCCTGTGGCTGTTGTCCCCTTTTGTGGCGGGGAACACGCCGCGTCATGGTGCCGTCGTCGGGCTCATGTGGTATTTTATAGGAGATCCGATTGCCGGTCGGAAATCCACCACGCCATGGTGACACCTCCGCCATAGCCCCGTTAGCCCATGTACGATCGATCATCGAAACATGGTTGACACCGTCGTACCACGTTGAGGAGGGGATGGTCTTTACGACGCACGATATCATGCCTTTCGTTATACTGACTGAAATATCTTCCTGGTACTATTTTAATTAATTTGTTACTAATACATCATTGCATATATATTAGCTCTACGCACAAATAAAATGTAACTATTAAAGTTAATAATTTAACAAAATTAGTTCAATAATGACAGCTTTTCTCAATTTAATTGGTACTCAATTGCGTTTTACATGTATTAGTGCCAATCAAAATTACGTAATGAAGAAATCCTTCATAGGCGACTTCAATGCAAATGCATACTTCGAAAAAATACATTAAAATATAACAAGCAGAGATTATTATTATAATCAAGGTTGCGGTCTTGATATAAACACCTGACCCATTAATTACTTACATATGTCAGTATAAACTAAGAATTGTATAGTGTAGAAAGACAATTCATCCAGTAGACCGGTTTCGTCCTTATTGGGAACTCATCAAGTACTGGCCAGAATTTGCCGCGGATGAGTTCCCAATAAGAACGAAACCTGTCTACTGGATGAATTGCCTTTTCTACACTATACAATTCTTAGTTTATACTGACATATGGAAGTAATTAATGGGTCAGGTGTTTATATCAAGACCGCAACCTTGATTATAATAATTGTTATCACCACCCGCGCAACCAATGTTCGTTTAATAAAGCAGAGATTATTTAAGGCAACATTACGTGGAAAACTATATTGTGAACTTAACTTATGAATAAATTTCAAAGAACATTGGTCGCGTTGGTGATGATAGCAATTACTATAATCAAGGTAGCGATCTTGATAAATTCGTCAGTATAAACTAAGTATTGCATAGTCTAGAAAAAGAAATCCATCCAGTAGACTGGTTTCGTCTTTGCTGGTAATTCATCACATCCTGGCCAGGTTCAAGACTTGTCTGCGACACATTCTGGCCGGGATGTGATGAGTTAACCAACAAGGACGAAACCAGTCTACTGGATGGATTTCCTTTTCTACACCATACAATTTTTAGTTTATACTGACAAATTTATGTACTTAATGGGTCAAGTGTTTATATCAAGAGCGCAACCATAATTAAAATTAAATAAGAGATTTATTAGTAAAGTACAAGATTTGTATTGGATTGATTGTATGACGAGATTATAAATGCACAAGTAATTGTACTTCCTAAGAAAATTGATGAAAGGAAGCTTCTATTTTCATTTTAAACGGTCATTATTATAAATTTGTAAAAAAACTGGCTTCTTCATTAAAGACGGCGGTTTTTTAAGTATAAATTATAGAATACGAAAATAACAGAGAATATCCTACTGAGAGATTTTTCAACTGTCTATTTTAAATAAAATCATATAATGAACATGAGAATACAATAATGTTTTTATTAATATGAAGACGAAATTAATTTATTTTTTACATTTTAAATAATTTTTAGGGACCATATTTTAGCACTAGTTCGTCAACTGTATCAAGAACAACGACTCAACAAGCAATCATCATTGCATTTTAAAGTCTGTGAAAAAATGTACCTCTGGATCAGACAACTGCAGGCCGCAACCAGCTATGCGGACGCCTAAGAACATTAAAACAGATACATTTGCCAGTGCATTCTTCAGACTGATGCCTCGAACAGTTTTTTTGTTTTTAACAGCACTTTTTGTGCACGTCTCCCGCCCGGAAGATTGTTTGTTCCCCAGGTTTGACCGATTACCTTTTCGGTACGCATGAGAATCGGATAGCGAGAAATTACATACTGAAACAAGTTCACACCACACACTAATTGCATCGTCTATCAGGCTGCTAATAGCCCACCGAGAACCAGTACTACTGCAGGTGCCGTCGAAATTCGATGAAATGTCTCCTAATATTGAAAGTGGAATACCAAACGTCAACCAACCGATGCGACCAGCAACGGCCTGACCAAGACACAAACATGCCAAGGCCCCCCACGAACAGTGCGAACACAGTGATAACTCCGATCGCTCCGATTTGAACTGATAGCGCCAAGAACAAAACAACATCAGTACAGAAAGCAGGCCAGCTAAGAAACTTACAGAGAAACATTTTTTAAAAACGCAAAAAATATTTTTAATAAAGCAGATAGTTGTTGTAACTAAGCAAATATACCTAGGAATGCCAATATTTCAAATGCATAGCGGAAAATAGATTCATCGTCAAAATCAAAATCTTAAACATCATTGCATCATAATTTAAATGCTAATGCTTTACTAATGCAAAAACATAAAAACAATAAAAATTTGAAATATTAATTGTTTAAGTAGTTTATTATGATTACACTAAATATAAAAGCAAGTAAATATTTTTATTGTGAGCAGTGTATACTACAGCATTCTGTATAAAAGCTAAGTGCAACCAAGTATTATCATTACAAAATTCGTATCGCATTATAGTCTGTAAATGCATCATATAACGATGTTCCTGGCAGATAAGACGACTGGTATGCAATTAATTAATAAATATACATTGCAGCATAAATACGTAATACATACATTTAATTACACACACACACACACACACACACATATATATATATATATATATATATATATATATATATATATAATTGTTAGGTAATCCTCATACATGCGTATACTTAAACAAAGATCTACCTCCAGCACCGCTGGTTCCTGAAGACACTGTTGATAAGGCAGAGTTAACCAGGCACTTACATTGTATCTTGTCTGGCGCTAGATTCCAGTAGATTTTCGCCCAACTGACTACCTGGCTCCAGATAAGTAAGAGAACGATACGATTTCATAAAATGGCTGATATCTCGAATATTATCGCTGACCTATGTCTAAGAATCCAGCCATCCATTAGAGTCAACCCGATGACCTGATGGGCATACGCAAGTAAGCGGCCTTCTTAAACAATTTACTAGCGACGACGTAGTTTAACTAGGCAAGACGCTGATGACATATCGAAATACGGCCGGATAGAACTTGTCGACTCGTATACTTCGGTCTTGATAAATGTCTCCTACAGCTCAGGTACGAATAACTTAAACCCGACCAAGCGAATGCACGAGTTCAAAATATTGTCCAGGTAGTGGCACCAGTAATCGGTTAACTACAGTCTCAGTATCATAAAAAACCTTGCACATTAAGTTTATTAAAAAACAAACAGAAATAATTTACGAAAAGTAGTTGCAAAAAAGTTTACACGTCATAAAATCTCAGTAGAGAATATCCGCCAGGTTTCAATAGGGATCCTAGGTAGACCAATTAGCTGATGACAACTAGCGGTGCACCATTAAACATAATCTCGGACTCCTGATTTAAATTGGCCATAATGCCAATGAAAAATTCATAAGTTAATGGCTATCTAAGGCTCGTCTTCTTTTTCCGTTCAAATCAGTTTTATCAGCGTAGTCGAAGACCACCATCGACTTTAAATTGTGCACCTAGAACAAAGTTACACACGTCTGTTGAAGGCTTAAACCATGCCGAAAAGACGTTAACAAGACCGCTACTAGTTCGAACATAAGCCGACAAGTTAGTGCAACAGGCTTCAGGTAGACGAAAGAGTTTCGCTGAGCACCATCATAGAGCACAGGTTGCCATAAAATCTTGCACATAACCGAAACCAGTGGATGAATAGTTTAAAAAAGCAACTACGATAGGTCGCTGATATTGATAATATGACTCGAGTGTTTAACGGCGTAAACGAATTTGATCTATGCCTCGCAATCCCAGTCGAAAACCTACCTCTGTTAGCTTGGTACGATTATCTCGACATCCACAAATTCTTCGAAAAATAATGGTAGTGACCGCCTATAATACAGAACAGAGCAGATTGACACTTAGATAGTTATCAGGAGTAAAAGTGTCCTGCATAGCTAAATCAAACCATCTTATTTATTATTCACACAAAGTTTAGGCAAAGATTCTGTGCTTGTGTTTCTGCACCACTGTAAAGTTAAACGTAAATAGTACCGAAATAACACAGATCATTGCAGAAGATTTTCCGTCTCTCATGAAACTAAAAGTGTCTTCAACGTCATCAAAATTAGGTGTATAAGCATCAATGTTTTAACAAGTTCGGGGCAAAATTTCATTAAAAACCACATAGTCTGCAGTAGCTGGCAGATTTGGGATATGTAAGTATTTGGCGAGCTATGCTTGAGAGATTAGGAGCACCAGGGCTCTATTTTCAGAACGACAACTGTTAAGACCACAAAATTCATAGAGGACGTCAGGCTTCAAAACTGCTTCCAATAACTTAGCACTGAATTAAATGTAATAGATAATAAACAATCAATTCAAATTGAAGAATTTCTAAAGTACTTACAATAGGGCAAACAGACGAATCTTAGCCGAACACAGTTGAACAAGAATACAACGATAAGTCAAACGTATGCGTTCATCATCAGTCGTAAAGCCAACGGTTTGCGATTTTGAATTTACTTCTGCAGAAAGTTTGATTATTGTCGCCGGAAGTACACAAGATGATGCCATATTACAATTGATGGATTGATTGTATTTATCGGCTATACGATCGACGACCAATATCGACACAAAACTGGTTACCAAAAGCAATAATGGGAGAATCTCACCGAAAACAATAATGTGTAATCCACGGTTGGTCTGCTCACCATTACGCTTCAAATCATTAAATTAAAAACATGGATGATAAAGTTGTCCAAATTAAGATTCTCAGATCACAGTCATAACTAAAATTAGTTTATTATCTAACATTTATATAACAGCACAATAATCCGATTCGTATGAAACTGCGAAGAAGCTGTATTGCTGAGTTTGCCTTTCCTTAAAGCAGACTTCATCATAGTGATATTGTGTTGATGTTTAACTTGCCTTACTTCTGTGAGTTATCTAGGCATATATACTCATAATAACCAGGTACTCTCTCTCTCTCTCAAAAATCTCACTAGTAATTTTTGTGCATAAATAATAATTTTTGTCGTTATTTATAAAAATTTTCTTGTTTTTTGTTTCATTTCTTATTGATATATGACAGTGAAATATGATTGGCTTTTGTATGGCTTTGCATGATGATAATGATTCATACGAATTTTTTTCGATATATATTTTAGCAATTTTAAGAGCGTTCATTTGAGATCTAGGTCTTTATTTACAGACGACAGCTACGAAGTTCTAGACCAAATATCGTTATGTAACTTAGACAGAATAAATTCAGAAGTAAAAAATGATTCTTTGCTGCGGAAATGTGAAAAATATTCAGATTTATGTGCTACAATTAAACAATTGATTGCACGGTTGGTGGTAAAATTCGTTAAATCAAGTTTGCGAGCTAGAAGTAAACACCAATCCCATTGTATTTAGCCAGTCGTCGAACAACATATGTGCTGACTGTCACCTATTCATTCTTTTGAATTTACCCCATAAAAGGCTGACGAGTACCACCTTCATAAACCATCTTGTTGAAAGTTGTCAACCGACATTGACAAATTTCACGAAAAGCCTATTCCAATAAGAATTAACCAGGCCATCTAATGTTCGTGCTGGACTTTCAGATTTTTTCCATTCAAAATCCCTTTCGTTAGTGAGAATAAGATGCAGCGTGATCATTTTACCGATATCGCGAATAACAATATCCGGCCATGCGATGGCCGGTCCAAAACTCCCGCGATTCCCGCGATCCATCGCAGTTGCCCTATTAGCCTGACGAGCAAGTTATAATTTACCTTCTAAAACAGTGTCTAAACTAGTGTAATCCGCGTTTCACAACGAGGTTCCATGATGATAATACATCCAAGAGCGGCCGAACATAAACGGTTGTTTCATGAGTTAGGCCTCCTGACGCTCAGCTGGCAATGACTCAAGCGAAACCGAAAGAATGCACTGATTAGCAAAGATTTTCAGGTACTGGCAGGTATAATTGACCATGTTGCAATTATCCACTATATGAATGATGACCGACGATACACTTGACTCCCAGACAGTAGTGAAGAAATTGAGCGATTCTACTGGTTTTTGCAATACCGCAAAAGCAGCTCTATAAAAAAATTACGCTTGGAAATGTCTGCAGAATCTGATCCATCTGATGTCCGGATAAAAATATCACAACGCTTGTATTTATATCGTTTGGCTTCAGACTATATAGGATGGACATAACACCTTTTTAAGCTCCGTTTCCAATGCAAAATTAACATAGTCAGCGTTCTTATAAACGACAACCATTAGGATGCCCAAACACCACTCAAGACTATACAGCTCAAACATGAAAGCGTGTAAAAGAAATCATTCTCTTCATCAGAAGAAAGTTGGCACAAACACGTTTAGAAATTCCAGCACCGGGTTGCCAGTGCACAACTTCGCGTAGGACAAACTAGTCAATAGCTTTATAGTCATGTAAAACCTTTTGTTGCAATACTGGAAAACAGAAAAGCAACACCATTCTTACGTTGGTATGTGAGAATAGTCTTTACCCATTAACTAAGTACGAACGAGACATTGTGAACTGGTCAAAAATATTCTTCTGGTTCGTGGCGACAAACAATGTGAATACTGTGATTGTGTAGTTCGTCAGCCAAAGAAGATTGAGCAGGTATTCTGCTCCCGTACAAAGAATATAGCGTCGTCAGTCATAAGCAAGGATTCTTATGACAGAGAGAAGCAAATCACGCACTGACTTCTGGTAAGTAAGCACCCAGTAACAAGCTAATACAAACAGGATTATGAATGGCTGGCCTAGTTTTCCTCATAGGTCCATGCACAACCATGAAAGTTTAACCTAATTATGCGGAAGCAAAGCATTAGTTGGCGGTGAATTAACAGGTTGCGTCAATGCTAGCTTCAGAAAATGGTACAATTTCTTCGATGCCTGGAGTGCGTGTCAAGCTATTTATCCGCAAACAAGAATGTATAAAAACCGCGTGCTTAAATGAATGATGCCACGATGAGGCATTTTTTGAAAGAGCAGTTGTTCAGCATGAGCGTTATAGTCATTTCCCGTCAAGTTTATTTTATATCCAAAACCACACAGTTGATAATTTTTACAGAGTCGGTCCATATTACAGATGTATATATTCTGTCATTATAAACCAAAAATTCCATTAGATATCAAAGACAAATCATCCAGTACACCACATGCAATTTAAATAATGATCGATTGCGCTGGAGGTAGTAAAAATTCTTCACACGTACTGACGCGTCTCGATCTTCAATGATCATCTACAGAGTTCTACGGCAAACTGACTAGCGAGATTAAAACCGCAGGGCATAAATATGGAAAGCAAAAAGTTAATGTTCGTGACTGCAGCCGACATTTACAGTCAAAGATAATGTATTTGAAACTACTAGAGGTGAGAGCCGCATATTTAATTTAGCTTTCCATATCCATGCATTGCGGTTTGATCCTCGCTAGTCAATTTGCCGTCGGAGTCTGTTGATGATCATGGAAGGTCAAAACATGTCAGTACGTGTGACTGACGGTAGTTTTGCTATGTTGTTCGACGACGGGTTAAATAAAATGAGATTGGCGTTTACTTCAAGATCAAAAACGTGATTTAAAGAATATACCAATTTGTTTCTCTTGGGTAACCTTTCCTTCAGGTCTAACCTATTTGGAATATCTAACTAGCCACTGTCCGATCTATCATTATGCAATAAACATCACGCCATTCGGAGAATTTATATTAAATTGGTTTTCCAAATAGAGACGAAACCTGCCCCAAGAATGAAATGCCTTAGTTATATGGTGCAATTTTTATTTTATATTGACCATAATTATATAATTCAAATAATGTAATTAGACTTTGATTTAATATAACTTCCTCAAGAGGCATGGCCATTTAGAGATTCAGGTCTTACGAGATTCCAAATCTGCTCCATCTGAAGAAGAGATTAATAAAAAACACCATACCTTGGAATGTAACTCTAAATTGCGTGTAGTGCGCGACAGGGATAACACAGTAGACAGTCTTAAACTCTGAAGTAAATATGCCAGGATTCGAGTCTCGTCCGCGCCGAATTCTGAACAGTACTTAAGGAGTATATAACCAGGACGAAATCGGTCTACTGAATGACTTGCCAATACTACCCGGCTGATTTTTTAGTTTATACTGGCTAAATTTGTCCAATCCAAATTTTGTCATTAGTCTTAAATTCAATATATGTATTAGGTGTTGCGAACCTAGAAACAAATTAGTTCAATTGTGACCAGAAGGATAAACCAAAGACAGCATGAACGGAAAGTATAATCGCATGCTTCATTCGTTTCGTGCTTACTGCCGACTCATCAGTAGGAGCCGGTATTACGCCCTTTAACCACTATATATTGTGGTGAGGAATGTGGGAAAATAGGACGGTATAATCTCCTAGACGAATGCGTATATATATAACGAGTCGATGAAGGATACCAACACCATGGTTATTGCGCAAGTAGTGATATCAACATTATAGTACCGAATAGATACATGATACTAACATTATGGTTGCCGAATCGGTACATGTTACCAATACGATGGATTTCAATGTATAGTATAGTTCACCAAAATTGAGAACTACAACTATTTCTGAACAGCTGTTACGCCAGACAATCCATTCACTCTGGCATTGATCGATATCAGTCATCACATTTCGTGGTAAGCATGACATCATTCAATTCAATATATAACAGTTAAATACTGTTTGTTACGGAGATCTAATATATATTCAAGTATGTATTAGGTGTTGCGAACCTAGTAACATATCAGTTCAGTTGTGACCAGAAGGATAAACCAAAGGCAGCATGAACGGAAAGTATAATCCCATTCACATTCGTTTCGTGTTTACTGGCGACTCATCAATAGGAGAATGTGAATGCGGGATAATAGGACGGTACAATTGTTGTCTCACATTCATCACCCAAATATATAGTGGTTAAAGGGCGTAATGCCGGCTCCTTGCGAGATTGAAGTAAACACAAATCTTATTGTACTTAACCAGACGTCGAACAACATAGAAAAATTATCGTCAGTCACAGGGACTCACGTGCTTCGATCTACCATGATCATCATCAGAGTACGACGGCAAACTGTCTAGCGAGGATCAAACATCAATGCATATAAATGAAAAAGAAAATGAGTTATGCGGCTCTCAACTACAGTAGCCTCGCACATTATATATATATATATATATATATATATATATATATATATATATATATATAAAATACAATTTCAAGCATAAACTACACTTACCACGTAAATGGCAAAAATAATAACTTGGGCAATCAGTGTGCTAAGCTGGCCGATAATGAAACAACTGCGCAATGACAGAACTGAGCTGCACAAGACTGTACTGGCATTGTTTTTTCCAACAAAACCGACTGTATGCTGAAAATCGTCTGACGCATACAAATTAGTGTTCAACAACTGTTCTAAAGGTGGATGCGCTTCCTTGGCATTCAGAGGCATCGATTCATCAACACCATCACCGCCACCACGCGCTCCAACATTACCATTATCAACAGAAGAATAGTTGACTAAAACACTATTAAAAAGTGCATCGCCAAGCCTCACTAGCAGCACAGCAAACCCGCAGGAACAGCAAGGTAAAACAACAAAAGCTAACAGCACGTGACTGGAACAAAGAGAAATTATTGTACATTTAATTTATAGAGTCGTGATTGTACATAACTATAATTTATGTAAATATGTATTAGGCTTTAATTACCTTTTCCTTGTGGTGCGACTCAAGGTGTCTGCATCCACTGTCTACCTGATTATTTTAGATATTTAGGCTTGACATACGGAGCCACATGCCGTTTTCTATTCCACTAGGAGGATATGCAAAAATTAGTACATACAAGCACACACGCATTTTGTGCTTACTGGCCACTCATCAGTTGAGACTGGCCTTATGCCTCAGATCCCCATCTTGTTTTTTAAATTGGCTTAGGTAACAGACTATGCGTGGACTGCAAACAAACAAATATTATGATGTCGAAAGTATGTCGTGAACTACGAATTCAATAAATCAGACTTGAAAAAAAAACTCAGAAACTGACCCCTTCAAGGCACGGATAACTGTAAAATCTCAGTCCAATGACGGGAAACCAACCAGCATATTTTCCCATTTCAGTCTGGGTAGCACACTCACGAGCAGCAACGTTTCGTAACCGTTGAAATGTCAAGCCTAGCGAAAGGCGCACTATAATCATGCGTGTCGTAAATTGTAGCATTATTCTGTCAAGCGTTAGTGGAATCATCACACGCGATCAACACTCAATATATTTAGTGACTTAGAAACTAAACCTGTGGTAAAATAAAAGCAAGGATGTGACCATTCTTGACAAAAGCCTAGACTAATCAGTGCCCAATTCCTATAAAACGGATATAAAATAAAAACACGCGTGACATCCATACTGCAACGGCCTAGACATATAATAAACTACGTCGCCTTATCTGCTGATACTTGCAGAGTGAATAAACGAAACCAAGCTACCCTAGACGAGCCTGTAGATGGGTGCCTAAATGTGGAAGGTTTTTAACCCAATAAAACAGTAGAAAATAGCAATAACTTGAATCCTTCAGTTAGTGTGCGATAAATATGTATGTTTAGTCGGTATAAATTGTGAAATAACGCAATTACATGCACGAAATCAAGAGATAGCGATTAGCGTCGACGCGTCCCATGTACTGGAGCAGAACAAACATCTATATGCAGGCGGTGGGCAACCAGTTCCATTTTCTGGCTTTCGTATAACGCACTTTCGTCGTGAGCTTGCCAGTCCTTCACAACGAGTAAGTTATAGCAGCGGGATATCCGAAATAGATATCTTCAGATCGCTTCACGATTTGCTTCGTTCTGAGCTAATTCGCGACTCATTCCTCGTATCAACATCAGCGTGTTCCAGCCGGGTATGTTGTTTTCTTTCTGCTATACATGGTTGTAGTCAGCCTTACACGATTTAAAATATACGAAGTTGAGTTTTCCTTATACTAAGACGAGTAGGAAACCGTGTCCTGGGTGTCGTAAACGTTTAGGCGCGAACTATAAATTATAAGACCAAAGAAAAAGATGCCCTTGTCAAAAAATTATCACATTTAACCCAGGCCATAAGTGGCCCTCGGACAGCTTAGTGATAGTTGGTATTTTCATCGTCAGGCTAGATCACGAAGGTATCGAACACAGATCTGTAATAAGATGGAAATTATCCGAAAAATCTGAGAAAACGACATGAGGCTCTAAAAAAGACAGCACCATGTTACTGTACTCAGGTAGACTGCATTCAGATAAACAGAGGATGGTTACTTTCTGTCCAGAAAACGACAGCTAACTGGCAAATATTGGAATAGCTTAATCAATTAATTTCCGCGCGAACATCGGTATGTTAAAATAAACCAGACTAAGCATCATTGCTTCAGAGACGGCGTTGACATTGCAGAGCAATATTTGACTACAGCCGAGAGTGAGGGGAAGAGTATCTGAGAAGCTCTGAATGGATAGATCCAAACCATGTCAGCCTATCTACCAACGACCAAACTTGAACGCTTTTCTACCCTAGTTCACTAAAAATTGGGAATGTTGCAAAACAGATAGATAGCATCTTGAATAGTAAGTTGTTTTTGATAGCCATCCAACGCATGAGGTTCAAATCCGGCGTACACATGGAAGTTGTCATCTTAGTACTTTACTTTACTGCGGCTGACTCCTTTTAGAGGATAAGCCGGCTCCATTTCATGGAGCTTCTTGGGAATTTGGTACAAGTGGTGTCCCCTCACCACTCGGCTTTTTGATCGAGGACGCACCTCTAGCCTTTGCACATCCAAGCGCAGTCTGCAAGGCAGCAGTAAGTTGTATGGTTGCCGGTAGCTGTTGAGAGCTCATTCGCCATTCGGAAGTACGGGGTACTGTCCAGGAGTCCATGTAATCCTGTGGTTGTTGAACCCTTTTGTGGCGGGGAACACACGCCGAGTCATGGTGCCGTCGTCGGGCTCATGTGGTATTTTATAGGAAATCCGATTGCCGGTCGGAAATCCACCACGCCCTGGTGACACCACCGCCATAGCCCCGTTAGCCCATATACGATCGGCCATCGAAACATGGTTGACACCGTCGTACCACGTTGATGAGGGGATGGTCTTTACGACGGTCATCTTAGTAACAAAGCAGGAGGGCTCTGTTTATGAATCACAACAAAGCACGTATTTCTGAAATTGCATCAATCCTCCAAATAGTAAAAAAACATGGTTTAAGACGAAGTGCTCTTCGATCTCGTTACAAAAATGATATCGAAACTCATTTTTTGATGATGTGAGAAAGAAAACACTACTAAAAATAAAATGACGTAAACTGATGCTTCACTGATATGTAACTATGAAATATAGAGATATTTTTGAGCCGCAAATGAGCACAAGGTTGCTCAGTCGTTGCGTGAAGAGTAAACATTGTCATGCTGGTGCCATAAACTTTCGAACTTTTGATTGAAAAATTTATTCAAAAATAATTATCTCGCTTGTACGCAGTTGTATCCCTACAAATGAAATTTCAGATAGAAATAAATCAGATCGTGTAATCAATATAGTACTGCCAAATGTAACCGCAAAAATCAAAGCTGAGCGAAAATTAATAAATCATCCGTCCACAATAAGGTCTAAAAAGAAACCCCGGCTCCTGGCCTGGACGTAGTTAGTGATTGTACTTACAGAAGCGCGAAGTTGTTCTCTTTTGCCTTTAAAAGACCAGATATGTTTATCAGATGTTACTCGTCAGGCTTGGGCGACAAGCAGTGTAGCAGCAAGATAAGTGAATACAAATCATCGCTCTCCTATCGGAATTTTATAGCCCACAGATAAGCACGAGTAATAGAAGCAATAATGACACTAAGTTGCGTTAGCCAGCGTGCAGGATAAAAATGGCCGGACTATCTGCAGAGTCCCGTTGGAGGATAAGCAAAAACAAACAGATAAGGCGGTCTTTTTATTCTGCGCGACACTCGAAGAAGTATGGAATCCATAATTTTTGTATTATTCATTGATGTGCTGACACCCATTCCTCGCATCGATGGATGATTTGCCTTTTGTTGAGTTCCTTTTCTAAGACAGTCGTCGGAACAAGGCTGACGAGATGTGATATCGATGCGCCAAATACCAGTTTCCTACAGCGGTCAAAGCGCCGTCTATGCCCGGCTCACATGCTATCATTCCATCAAAACCAATTTAAAACTAACTGGTAAAGGAATGAATGTACATTTTAGTGCATGTAAGTTTCATGCTACCACTACCGGTACGAGTACTTATGACATGTCGGTCATTAGACCAGAAACTTCAATGGCTGTCGGTAATCGTTTACGCTTCACACTAATAGTCAAATTACAAACGTTTTTCAATATCAAAAAAATGGCTTACGCAATTGCCGAAACAGGAACGCCAGTAGCCTGCTGCAATGCCAGCTCAGTGAGAAGAAGCAAGATTCCCAACACAAAGGGAGAATATAGCAAAGATGTCATCAACATCGATGTGTCTTTAGACCAGTTTAACGGCATTTTTCCGGAATTCTTGTCGGATTTAAACATTTTTTCTGACAGAAAGCTGCTCTCGAGTAAATCAACGTTAGAACAAATTGTGTGTGTCAATGATGGTCGATTTAAAACGATAGCCGTCAAGAACAGGCCGAAGACTGGCGACGTAATTTTACGTTATTAAAAAAAAATAAATAGACAAGACAAAATATATTCCAGATTAACTTTCATCATAGAGGTACTTGAAGGTCATCCTGACATTTAGTGTCCTCCTTTCAGGACTCACCATCAGAGATTTCATAAATTTCTCACGAAAAAGCAACACAGACAAATTAAATAATGCAAGTAACAATCTTATTAAGAGACATCTTTTTTATAAGAAACGTAGGTCACGTTAGTCCATGTCATGTCAAAAAAACCAATATTAGTATTCAATACAAATATACAAAGACGTATGTATAAACATATACAGATACATACATATTTCCCAACATGTGGTTAAATAAACGCGTATCGAAGATGCGCTAGTTCACAAAAGTATCATGTAGACATAATTAAAGTCAATTGACCAATCATGTTTAAACAACTAATTCTGTTAAATAACTAATTTTAAGGTCACTGTTAACTAATGTAATATTCTATTCGATACACGCATCTAAATGTGTGGACTGGTCCTCTTATAGACACATTTACATTGATGACAATTAAGCTGGTTCTTTCTTAGGCATTTTGACTTTTATATTTATTATTGAAATTAAAATACATAAGAAAGGACCAGCTTCATTTTTATAAATTTTAAAATGTATATTGCAGTACCAGTGTACATAAATACACATCACTCCAAATACACCTACATTTATGTACTCCTAGCTATGCTTTAAAACAATATAAGTATATATAAAAGCTTCCGCAGTTCCAGTAAATGGTTAAGTTGCTTTCTCATGCCAGTGAACATTCCAATGCTTTTCTGAACCCATATCAGTCATATGTACTTACACAACCATGTAACTCAATAGATAAATTAAGATCAAACAAATACGTAGCGTTTCAAACTATGTGAATAGGAAATGGTAATACATTATAGAGCAAATTGAACTCGCCACCAAACCAAATTGATTAACTGGAAGTACTTCGAAGGATCAACAAATGCGTTGTAATCACGAAGGTATTTTGAATAACAGAGTGTGAGAGAAATAGATAACCAATGTGCTTACGAAAACGCTTCGCGCAGAAATGGATAACTCCTACCTAAATACCGATGAATTACGACTGCTTATAAAGTGAAATGAAATTTAGATAGTCCTTCTAAACAAAAATACCAGCAAATTTTTGCAATCGTAAATTAAAATTGAATGAATAATTCTGAGAATGTGAGCTCTTGTAACAAAAATTCAGTCTCTTACCCTGCCTTTCAAATTCATCCTATTCAAATAATTTTTTGCTGCTAATGGACAATGCCTCACTGAACATGGACAGTTGATTGATCCTTAATATTACGTTCCGATTCCATGTCAACAGTCTCTGATTTACCTAGTCAATCAACTGCAGTTACAAACGGAGATGCATTTGCAGTTTTCCGAATCGATCTTTTTGAGTGCCTAGCTAAACTCCAATGTGACGATATATACGCGCCGTATTAGGTTTTCCTGTTTTTAACTTAATTCGGTGCGTAGTCTCACTAAAAAAACGATTAATATTTTCACAGTATTTAAAGGTTCAATTCTTACCTTTTTTCGATAGTTGACTACCTAAGGCGTATTTGTTTCAACTCATTTCTGATGAAATATTTCTATCCTAACATACTTATTTTCCAATTTAATTTGGAATCAGGTATTACCAGTGTCTTACGACAATCTTTTCGTTTATCCTACTTTATCATATTCGATTCAGTGTGTCTAATTTCTCTATTACTCCGTCCATTATCGTTTATATTCATTGATGTTTATCCATTTACCATGAATAAGTTTTGAAATCTCATTGATTTCTCGTGCCTATATTTCGAATAATTTATTCTAAAACTTCTTAACGTCATCATTTTCAAAATATCTAATTTCTCACCATAGGGATAATTTTAATAAACACAACCGACGATAAAAAAACAAGTAGCTGCCTTGTGGGCATCCTTTCTTAACATCCCGCCAATTAAACTCAGTTTGCTATCAATGAATGTTGACCAGAATTTGTCGCGGAGGGCACGAACTTGGGCAAACCTGCTTCTGAGTGCATGACTAACCACTGAGCCACTCTGTCCGTGGAAATTTCTGGATAGTATATAAGTTCCCAATAAGGACTAAACCGGTCTACTGGATAAACTACCATTTCTACATTATACGATGTCTAGTTTATACTGATTAATGTAGGTATATAATGGATTTGTGTATATATCAGATTCGCAACCTTGATTTAAATGATTGTTATCACCGCCCGCGCAATCAATGATCGTTTAATCAAGTAATGCTATCTGGCCCATTGTTTTATTTTTCAACGTGAACAAAAGATCAACAATTTTATTTACAAAACTAACGAATTATATCAATTCATTATCACTGTCGCCAAATTATGAAACCACCATCAAGAGACTTTACAAACAAGTATGGTTTGAGAGGTTTGCTTTCTAGGAGAGTATTCTTTAAATAATGCATAAATATCCGTAACCGGAACCGGAAATGGTTTCCTCATTAATCTTAACATTAATTATCTACCTAAATGACTCGTCTGAATATGACTGATTAATTTTATTTCATAACTCTTGGCAAGCTAACGCATCTTCAATACAACGTGATATATATATATATATATATATATATATATATATATATATATATATATATATATATGGGAAGAGAAAAACGTACTCCATGGAAGAAAATTTATTAATAACTCTTATTTCTACCAGAATCTACAGTCTTTATTCTAGATTCGTTATTATTTTCGTTCAATCAATCCCAACTGTACATTTGTCGTAATCAATCTCCTCTTAGCTATGCCTGTCTTTTTTTTGCGCCATTTAGACCACTTCTTTTGTGTAATATCATGTGGTGTATCATCGCGTTCATTGTGAGTGTGTCCGTAATTGACGGGTGGGTCATATTTTACGGAACATAGACAATATTTGAAGGCCTGCTAGTAATGTTTTTGTTCCAGTCAAATTTAATTTCTTTTTGAATAACTTTTTGCACGTTTAAGAAGTGGTTTAGCTTATTAATTGCAATAGCTTCAAAAGCCAGAAGCATTTTTTCCGTTTTTCCTTGTACAGAACTGAAAAATTGTTACTACTAACAGCATGACCTGTGCAGGAGCTTTAATAGTTTTTAAGGGAGATGTTTATTTATTCTAGTTTCAAGCTACTTTTTTGATCTGCCGATGTACAGAGCGTTGCAGGTACATTGAAATCTGTATACAGGCAAAGGTGTTGACGTCAAAACGCGTCAGTGCGTGCGACTGGCGATAATTTCCAGTCGAGTACAACGTACGCGAGACTACTAGAGGTGAGAGCCATATATATTAAATGTGGATTGATCCTCGCTAGTCAGTTTGGTGTCGTACTCTGATGATGATCAGGGAAAGTCGAAACGCGTCAGAGCGTGTGACTGGCGGTAGTTTTGTTACGTTGTTCGACGACTGGTTAAATACAATACAATGTTTACCTCAAGCTCGCAAACTTGATTCAAAGAAATGGTCGTTTAATTATAAAAATGTTTATTTCAATACAACTTTCCCATGTAATGTAGTGTATGTTAAATAATTACAGATTGAGGATGGTTAGTTGGAACTTTGGGTCTAAATGGATGTCCTATGAGCTTCACTTAGAAGAGAAATGACTAGCCGAGTTACATTAGTTAATATATCACTGAAAATGGTGCGTAGTGCGCGGTAGGGTGCTCAGTGGTTAGAACATCAGATTCCGAAGCAGACGTGCCCAGGTTCAAGCCCTGCTCACGCGATTCCTAGCTCGCACAAATTATTTGCATTATGTCTGGTCGTGGTAAAGGTGGAAATTCTCGCGTCAAGGCTAAGAGCCGATCTGCACGTGCTGGTCTCCAGTTCCCTGTTGGTCGTGTTCATCCTCTCTTGCGCAAAGAAAATTATGCTAAGCGTGTTGGTTCCGGTGCCCCGGTCTACTTGGCAGCTGTTCTTGAGTATTTGGCTGTCAAAGTGTTGGAATTGGCAGGTAATGCAGCTCATGACAATACATGAGTTCCCAATAATGACGAAACCGTTCTACTAGAGGAATTGTCTTTTATACACTATACAGTTCCAAAATAATACTGACAAATGTATGTACACAATGTGTTAGATGTTTATATCAGGATCACAACCGTGATTATGGTAATTATTTTCACCGCCCGCGCCAATAATTTTCGTTTAATTTCTTATTCATTGTTGATAATATATATGGGTTAGGTTTTTCAGACGGAAAGATGGTCGAACGTAGAGGAATGTTTAAAATCTTAAACTCTTAAGGAAAAAAATCCAGTACAATAGAAAAAATCGCGAACAGACGGAGTTTACATACGGCCTACAAATGAGGAAAATTTCATTATGCTATTCTAGATTTTGCGATTCTCATTTTCGCCAAGTCTATCATATTGCTGGAGTTATTGATGCATCTTCCAAGATAAATGTAAACCTGTCAGCTGCACAGAAAGACGGGATAACAACAATAAATCTAGCCAAGATGGACATGCAATCGTGTTTGTCTAATAAAAATAAATGTCAACAAATAAACCACTTTTAACAACTTACCTGCTTCCTGAATTCACTAAAGTTCACATTTCATAACAGCATCTTTTAGAAATTGAACAAAATTTAGCAAGTGGTAATAAAAATGTGCGAAAATTCATGTGTCGTCTTGACAAAACCAGAGATTTTTGCATGAAGACAGCTGAGTATTTCCAAATTTAGTAGACGTAAGATTTCTCGATAGAATTATAGTTTTACATTGCGAACCACCGAGTCAAATTCACACCTTAAGTCTGTGGAGCCGGCTATTATGGAACTACGATATACAAAGTACAGTCACGGTCTACATAACCTCGTCCCGCTCGGAATAAAACCTGTTTTTCACTAACGTGGTTCAAAGCGCTGAGGCGGCATAACATTTATCGGAGCGGCATTGACACGGCATTAGTCTGAGCACGCCTCATTAACCTGCCTGACGTGTGATACACAAACAGCGCAGAAGCGCCGCCATATATAGGAAAACATGCCCTAAAAGCACACAAACTAATGCGGTTTCGGTACGATTTAGTCTGAAAGGATAGTAACTACATTATTCGTTTCATCTACGAGAGCGTGTTGGTAGACAAGGTAAAGATAGAGATTAAAGGAAGAGAGGCACAACTGATAATAAGGGTGTTTAAAGATTCTAGTTTCACTTATCTGCCCAGCAGATAAGTCGATGTTTTTATGCAGTGCGTCAGTATGGAATCTTTATTGGTTAATAATTCATGATTTTGTGCAAATAAAAGACCACTACGTTGTTTAGTACTAGTGGAGATGATTGATGGTCTATCACCCACGGCTAAAGAGCATTAGCGCCCCGATGAATATAATATTGGAGCGTCAACGACATAGTTTACTTCAGCCGCCGAAACATGCCCACCGCGCCCAGCATACTTGCACTTATGTCACCGTTCATTGAAAAAAACGCAATAAATGGTTAGTAAGCCGAAAGCGTTCCACTGCACGTCAGATGGCTGTACTTTGATAGTATTGGCAACGTAACATTCTACAGTTAGCCGTGTGGCTAGCTTGGACCCCTGGGCACCAGACCAGAAACTTTTATGCACAAAAGTGATATTCAGGTCTAATTAACTTAATTTATACCTTTCTTTAGAATTGGGAGGTAAAACGCAGATATTCAAGAATCAGAATAAATTCAATCGCACGTACGTAAAGACAAATCGTGTCCAATAATTACATAAAAACATCCGGATGTTTACAAAGTGGAACAAATGTTATAAATTGGTTATATGGTCGAATAAATTGACCAACCATATAACTTCAATAAGACAAAAAGACTGTTGTAAGACATGTCTACTTGTGAAGCGTCACCTGTCGCTTTTCCGATGACGGTACTAATAATAACCATCAGCAGAATCGATTGCAACACCATATGTTTTTTTTCGGAATTGACCTTCATATCGATATTTTTTTAGGTCAGATATATCCATAATTAAGAGGGAAAATATCGTGATCAGCAACTAACCATGGTAGTGACTAAACAAAACAACGACAGCAGTTAAAAACTGCTAGTCTCGGACGAACAAAATAATGATTAAATATTATTTAAAAACAATATTTTTAAACCACGATTGCGAAATTTAAATAAGCACCAATCACACAAAATAGCAAAACTATCGCCAGTCAATTTTTATTTGACAGGAGTAAATATTACAGCACTAACTTACTTAAATAGTGACTAAATTGACCAGCCACAAATCGTTGAATGTTAAATAAAGCCATGAAAGGTCCAATTATAATATTCCATTGTAACCAACACGCTACTGTAAAGAAGGCTGTTGTTACACCAATGCCACGTAAGAAATTCATCTTATTGTGCGAAATAATAAATATGAACAGAGAATAACATAGGTTAGGGTCACGTAATAAATAAAGACATACAGTCTTAGAAATAATATTAAAAGAGTCAAATCTCAATCAATCAGACAATGTATAACAAAAGGGTTTTAGTCATCTAAGAAGCTTTATGGATGTATGTAGGCAGAAGAAGCATGTTCAGGCATTGAGTTTGAACTGGAGGTGACGCACGCAATTGATTGGTTGTTCCCTTATTTCACATTCTCTCCGTGTTTAAATTTTTCCATCTTGCTTTGCCTCTCAATTAACATATAAAGAGATGTTCATTTGTAAATACTGGAGAAAAAATGAGAAAGCGGTTATTGTAACTGATAAAATTTCCTTTAATTTTTGCACATGGAAAGGGTTCTATAAATCGTTATTAAGGCTCGCATTCCAAAAGAATTTAGAATGCATAGATACACATAAACAAATGGAGTTGTCACCTGCATAGTAATTGTCACAATAAGCAACATTGCATCAGCGCAAATTACTGAGACTTAACTGTCACATAACCATGAACGAGTCGTAGTTACATGTGGCCTAAAATAATACTACATCGACTATATACAAAAGGCGCCATAAAAACCTATATCCATGTGGGTAATAAGTAATTCAGCTCAACTATAAAGATAGAGGACCAAAAATGACAGCTGGGTGTTTACCTTCCGAGGTTTGGTTTGTTTATGACATGATACAGTGAAAGCCGCATGGAAGCAGTATTGCTGATTATGCCTTGCCAGAATGCTAACTTGGCCATAATACTGTTGTGGAGAGGTTTAGTTTGCGTCATTTCTTTCTCTCTCTCATTAATCTCTAATGATTTGTCTAAAATATTATTTCTGTTGTTATTTATATTTTTTCACTTTTTATGGTTACATGACAGTGAAGCATCAGTCACTTTGGACTGTTGTATGTCTGGGCATATTGATAAGAATTACGCTCTGGTAGCTATGGTGTAGCACAGTCATTCACTTGACTTACCATGGACTAAGTGGATGTTAGAATGGACAGTGTTAAACGCTATCAGTGCAAATAAGTGTAAGGGTATACGTCGTTCTCACGTGTCGAATACTTGTAGCACCTTAGAACCGGCAATGTTTATGATAAAATTGAAATTTTGATTGGCCACGACTCGATGGTTCCCTGGCTGATAAAATGTATTACACTGTCCACAAGCAGACAACATTTCTCCATATAGAAAAAACCATAGTTTATCTAAAATCGATATCCATGATGACATTATAAAAATGAATAACCCGATGTGTAGACAATGTTCAATAAAATAACATAAAATTCGAAGTATATTGGTCACCACAAACATACACGGTCATCAACACAAGCAATAACAAATGAAAGCTAATAGATGGAACAGATAACTGTACCTGATGCAACATAGAAAGACTTAAAGTTTCTACTCAAACTTATGTCTATAAATACTTACAAAAATATTTCGTGTTGACAATTCATAGGCTTCATTTGTTTTACCACGCGAGCGACTAGCGAGCAGAAAATTGATATCTTTACCTTGACGGTTCAGAAACACGCAACGAATAAGGCGTCTTTGAGATGAAGTTAAACATGCTGTCAAAAGCCGGGGTCCCATGATGAAGCCACACACAGTAGCATAAAGACCCAGCAATGTCGAGTAGTTAAGCAGAATCATATGACGCATCACCTGAGTGCTGGGAGTGCGCAGATGGTCATGGTTGTAAATGTTTCGGTGTTGGAAAGTACGACCTATATTCATTTCACCATCAGTGGCATCTAACCGGTATTGTTCTTCGTGACTTACCATTCGCTCTATATAGGCATCCACGCTTGCACCGCCAAAATCTTCATTGTTGGCAAATGTCGGTCCCACCTCCACAAAACTCGGGCTGTACGGCTGTGCCGATGAAAGAGTAGCAATGGATAATGCGTATTGTTGTATTGTGAAATAATTGCCATAAGATCCAGTGTAGCTGGTCACGCTAAGGTTATACAGCGTCTGAAGAATCAATATGATAATACGACTAAGTGACAGACCGAGAACAATGGGACCAGCCACAAACCAGTAGAGCAGTGGCCATTTCACAAACCTCTCACAATCGTTTTGAATATTTACACGTGATTTATTGGTAGATGACATTTTGTGTTGCCTAAGCTTCCAAATCGGCCAGTAGTGAAGACTACAACAATAAAAAGCCATAGTGTAACAGAATTATCCAATTTGAAAAGAAAATTAAACTAAGTTCGTGTTCGACTAACCAGAATAAAAAAAGGACAATATATAACAAGATGTCATTTCTTTTGGTGATAGACTATTTATTCATCGTTGAAATAGTCATCAGACCTAAGAATATTAATCTAAACTAATGTCACACCATTATTAACATGTATGTGTTTAACTGTACCTAATCGTCTCTAAACGCATACGGTAGACATGAAATGATATATATTGCCCATTGGTGTTTTTATCAACAGCGTAACCTAGATTTAAATAAAGCATTGTTATTACCGCCCGTGCAACCGATGGTCGTTCAATCATATTAAATCATAAATGATAAGGCACTTCAGGAAAACAGTTTGAAAAATTATCAGATAGCCATAAAATTAAATGATCAATTAAGTTACAATAATAAATCGACTGAAAGCCCAACTGAAAGTTGATTTTAGCCAGTAAATTTTGAAACTCATCATAAAAAATGACACAATGAACAAAACCAAACCAAGGTTTTTGAATTTCAGCATTTTATCTTATTTAGTCGAGACAATAACTCGAAGATACATGTCACTCCAATTACCCGTGATGCGTGCATAAAATGCATATTATTACTAGATGTATACTAAATTATATATAAATAAATATTACGAGCATTTTATTGTATAATTTATACATACATTATATATATATATATATATAATGTTTAATCATTAATGAAAATTGGTCAGGTACAGTCCAGTTGGAAATTCGAGTCGAAAGGGATGCCACATAGGCTTTCCAAAACATAGGTGAGTATATCAGTTAAATACTGTTTGTTGCGGAAAACTAATATATATGCAAGTATGTATAAGGTGTTGCGAACCAAGTAACAGATTAGTTCAGTTGTGACCAGAAGGATAAACCAAATGCAGCATGAACGGATAGTATAATCTCATGCATATTCGTTTCGTGCTTACTGGCGATTCATCAGTAGGAGCCGGTATTACGCCCTTTAACCACTATATAATTGGGTGAAGAATGTGGGATAATAGGACGGTACAATCTCCTAGACGAATGTATAAACCTGCGATAGTGAAGCTAACATCATATAGTCTACGACAATGCGACTTCAACGCTAAATCACACTATATAATATATATACCGAGTCTGTAAAGGATACTAACACTATGGCTATTGTGTTAGTAACCGATACCAACATTATTGTACTGAAAAGGTACATGGTACTGACACTATAGTTTCCGAGTCGGTACATGATACCAACCTGATGGATATCAATTTATGCTAAAGTTCACCGAAATTGAGAATTACAACAATGTCTGAACACCTGTTACTCCAGTAAATCCATACACTCTGGCCTTGATCGATATCAGCTATCACATTTCGCGGTAAGCATGACATCATTCAATTCAATATATTACAGTTAAATACTGTTTGTTGCGAAGACCTAATATATATACAAGTATGTATTAGGTTTTGCGAACCTAGTAACAAATTAGTTCAGTTGTGACCAGAAGGATAAACCAAAGGCCGCATGAATGGAAAGTATAATCTCATGCACATTCATTTCGTGCTTACTGGCGACTCATCAGTAGAGATTATACTTTCTGTTCATGCTGCCTCTGGTTTATCCTTCTGGTCACAACTGAACTAATTTGTTACTAGGTTCGCAACACCTAATACATACTTGCATATATATTAGCTCCCCGCAACAAACAGTATTTAACTGCTATATATTGAATTGAATGATGTCATGCTTACCGCGAAATGTGATAAGTGATATCGATCAGAGTGTGTGGATTTACTGGAGTAACAGGTGTTCAGAAATTGTTGTAATTCTCAATTTCGGTGAATTATAGCATAAATTGATATCTATCATGTTGGTACCATATTCCAACTCGGAAACCATAGTGTTAGTACCATGTACTTTTTCAGTACAATAATGTTGGTATCGGTTACTAACACAATAGTCGTAGTGTTAGTATCCTTTACAGAATCGGTATTTATATTATATAGTGTGAGTTAGCGTTGAAGTCGCATTGTCGTAGACTATAAGATGTTGGCTTCAGTATTGCAGGTTTACACATTCGTCTAGGAGATTGTACCGTCCTATTATCCCACATTCTTCACCAAAATATATAGTGGTTAGAGGGCGTAATACCGGCTCCTACTGATGAGTCGCCAGTAAGCACGAAACGAATGTGCATGAGATTATACTTTCCGTTCATGCTGCCTTTGGTTTATCCTTCTGGTCACAACTGAACTAATTTGTTACTAGGTTCGCAACACCTAATACATACTTACAAGTGAGTATATAATTGAAATTTGCGGGTAGTATTCTGAAAGCGTGGCGTAGTAGATAATCCCAGATACCGAAGCAAATATGCTTCAATCGGAGCCCCATCCGCGGCAAATTCTGGACAGCACGTGACAAATTCCCACTAAGGACAAACCCAGTTTACTGGATGAATTATTTTGTTACCTTAGGCAATGCTTAGTTTATATTGAATATATATATATATATATATATATATATATATATATATAAATTTAATGGTAGATTTGTAGTCTATATATTTTGTCAGTATAAACTAAATACTGCGATTCATCAAGCTAACCGGTTTCATCCTTCATGGACACTAATCAGTTTTTCTCCAGGATAGACGCAATCATGATTCTAATCAGTGAGCAAAGGCCGCATAATGTGCAACTCGTTATCTTCGTCACAAAAGCGACACATTGCATGCATTTTCGGTATTACACTAACTTATATTCTACGTCAGATTTTATTTCAGGTGTAACTTAGTCGGCAACTAGCCAACCCTAATCTGTAATATACCCTGAGCAAGTGATATTGAGTTAAGTTCTACTGGAAGGATGAATTTGTTACTACATATATTTTAAATGTATATCATAGCAAAAAATAACGTTTAAACGCCTGAGAGTACGAGATAAAGATAGAATAAACATATCGCATATTTAAAAAAAGTAAACGACGACACAAATAACGAAACTGTAATAGAACTAAGAGGCGTAGTTGTTCAAATAAGATGCAAAATCGATTAACAAAAATAGTAAAATCAAGCTAAACAAATTGTATTTATTTGGAATACAATAAAATAAGAGATTTTATCCAATTCACCAAATATCTATATTTATTACACTATTGTACGTATTAATATTCTAGTTGATCAGACTTAATTTTAATTTAGGTAATTTGAGTTCAGCCAATTATTTTGTACTGGCAATTTACATTGTGAATTACTATGCATGGAAGCATGAATTCGTCATAAAGGAGGAATGTACAAAACAGTTAATAGCTTATTTTCTTTTAGCGAAATCTCAACTCGAATACCGGTACTTCAAATATTCAACTTAGATAGCAATGCATATTAAAATGGATTCTAAAACGAAATAAATGTTCAAAATGCGCATGCAGACACACACATACACATACACAATCCATTTACGTGCTTATATTCAATTTGAGTATGCATTTTTTTGTCATAGTATTTTAGGTTCTACGCGCCTAGTAACACATTAGTTCAAATAGGACCGCGATAAACCAGTCAGCGTGAAAGAAAGGTATAATCTCATGTTCACATACGATTAGAGCTTACTGGCGACTCATCAGTAGGAACCAGTACTACGCCCTACGCCCATTATATATTTGGTCAAGAAATGTGGGACAAGAGGACGGAACAATCTCGCATACGAATTGACTCCAATCTTCGAAAATGCGACTTCAAAGACAGCTCACTTTTTATTACGAGTCTGTAAGGGGTAGCAACATTATAGCTATTGGGTCAGTACCCGATACCAACAAGTACGTGGTACCAACATTTTGATTGCCGATTCGGTATATGTTAACAACACAACGGATTTCAAGTTTTGCTAAATTTAACCACATTGCGTCGTTCAATTGTCCCACATTCATTGATCAAATATATAGTGTAGGGCGTAGTATCAGCCAGTCAACACCAGGCGTATGTGTACATTTGATTATACCTTCCGTTCATGCTGACTTTTTTATCCTTCTGGGCCTATATGTTACTAGATGCACAACACCTAATATATATTTTTTTATGCGCAACAATCAGTACACATATGCTTCGTTCATTTTACTGCTGAAAAATTTTTTATAACCAATCGTTTCCGCAATACACATCACTTTTTCGTTCCTCGTCTTATGAACAATGGAATATTTTTGACAAGACACAGCGTAAAAGGAAGAAAAGCCTTAGAAAACAATAAAATGCACGCAATAAGTGTCCATTCAAAATGGTTTAATATGAAAATACTCTAAAACGGTCATGGTCAATTTTGATCCGGCGCCATAGGCCATGCTTATCTGCGCCCTACTGCCAGTGGTCAACGAATTCGCCTCCTATTATCTATAGTAACACCAGACGAGTCGGCTTCTGGCGATATTTACATGTGTATTACCCTTTCTAAAAATTATTGGAAAAATACACAAACCACTCGGGAATCACCGCTGAGACAGCATTGCTCATTATTGTACTCACTTGGTTGTCTATTACATTAAGAACATGCGACATCATGTAGAATTGTGGCTCATACATAACTAGGACTTTCATATTTATTCGGCAACAGTGCATAAACAAATCGTGTTGAAGTATTAATAATAGTACAACATCGTTAAGGATTACTCAGGAAAATAAGTTATAAGCATGGAAGTTATATTCCGCCGCTGTTTAAAGTTCAACCGCCGTCGAACGCCGATTAAGTTGGCAAACTGTATTTAAGGTCACTTACACATTCTGCTCAGCAATCTAGCGAAACAACTCCGATGGATGGCTGGATCCGCAGAACGGCAATCTCTCGGTTTGACACCATTATTCATGATATCAGTCACTAAATTGCATCACATCCTACACTCACCAACTAAGAGACACTTGAATTAAAGAACTGAAAGAATCTAGCTACCAACAGAGGCCAAAGGAGCGGTCCGATTAATTCTCTCACACCAGTGTAGGCCATACGGGAAAAATCATGTGAGAGGCCGCGAATTATGTTTATGTTAATAAGAAACCGCTAAGACAAATCTAATTTAGCAATAAAAGTGCCGCATTTCATCAAACATAAATAAGGATCAATCGCATAAGTAATGGTGAGAGAGAGAGAGAGAACTTCCCGATCAGCACGAATATAGAACAAGCTAGGCTCTCTAGTTTAAAGGCATTGCTTAATGCATGAAAAGCTAAAATTTACTTTTAACGTACCCATACGACAGAAGGCACCAACACATGAAGGATGCTATCGCAACTGCATAATGAATGTGGCCAAGGTTTTGAAGACGATATTCGACAAAGTTAAGCACTAAATATAAAAAATACAAAAAAACGGAATGAAACCTGATATTAAAAACCATCATGCAATCAATAACGCTATAAAAGCATTCAAATGCTAAGTGTAATTGTTACTGCTGAATAATACATGCAAACCACGTTATGCAGTGCTCCAATAAGCGAGCTGTAACTCAAAGCATGATGTGAATTTAAGTTCATATGTCCTAGTTAGATAATGGTAGACAAGAAGTTATTTTCAAAAAGATGTCAAATCTCGAGTTACAAAATTAATAGATATTAATCTACATATAAAAACTAAAAGATAACAAGCAAAACTGCATGCATTGCCCACATATTTCGAGATATCCACAATTTCTGTAGTGGAACGCAATTTTGGCAAAGCTAAAATATTCCAACTGGTATAATTTTGCATATATTCTACGCCAAGTTTCACCTATCTAGTGTGAAAGACAAAATTAAACACTAATAGGTATCTAACATTGCCTTAAATTGGAATTAATTATCTGGCACTTATTGTGACCAACAAGGTATTTGCAACCTTTTTCTTCGTTTTTACTCCGTAAATTTCAGCTTCCGGTTTGCGGAAGCCTTTTCCAATAGGAAGCACATCACAGAAACAATTTAACAATCAAAATATAGATTAAATAGTACTTAAATGTTGAATGTAAATTAAATGTTGGTTTTTCCCTTAGCGCTGTCCTTCTTGTTGTGGATTTGAACGCAAGTTTCTTGTGCGGGACAATTGATAGCACTCGTAGGTCGGTAAAATATTGAATACAGTACATTTTCAGTTTCTCCGATTATTACTTACTTACTTTACTTTACTGCGGCTGGCTCCTTTTAGAGGATAAGCCGGCTCCATTGATATCCCGGATTAAACCTCTCCATGCCGGGTGGTTGGCAGCCATTTCGGAACATAAAGAGGGCCAATGACGCTCCCAGTGACGCGGACCATAAACATTGCGTAAACCTAGGAGTTCCATGTCCGATTTGATTTTTGCAAGCCATGTCTTCATTTGTCCACCTCGGCGGCGGCTCCAGTTTGCACATTGACCTGGGTTCATCACCTGCCGTACAATTTCGTCTTCGGGTTTGCGTAGTACGTGCCCGAACCATTGAAGTCGACGATGTTGGATCCAGACGGATAGCTGCATGATGTCACCGCATTGGTGACGAACAGATGCGTTCGACACTCGGTCCATCCATTTTGTCTTTGTGATGTACCTAAGGCACCAATGGTCGAATACTTTGAGCTTTTTGGAGTCCTCAGAACGTAATGGCCAAGTCTCACAGCCATACAGTAGCACAGGGCGAACAGTAGCCTGGTAGACTCGGATTTTTGTTTTGAGGCTGATTTCACTTCTTCCCCAAAGTGAGTTCTTCAATTGTAAGAAAGCAAGTCTGGCACGGTCGATGCGTGTTCGGACTTCATTCTTTGCTTGACCAGTTGAAAGTATTTTTGAGCCAAGGTACGTAAAATCGTCGACTGTTTCGATTGGGCTGTCGTACACCGTGAGCTGCTCATCAGATGAAGATACACCGATGGCGAAGGCTTCGTTTTGTCGGCATTGATTTCCAGACCAACGGCTGATGAAAACTGGGCCACTTGATCCAAAACCGTTTGCATGCTCCCAAAGCTGTCAGCAAGGAGAACAACATCGTCTGCGTAATCACCATCCGTCAGCCATAGGTTATTTGATACTTGAACGCCTCGGAACTCAGTTAGCGCGTTGCTCAGAATCCAGTCAACCGCATAATTGAACAATATGGGTGACAAGGGACATCCTTTTCGAACCCCTGTGTGCAGACTGAATTCATCCGATTCTTCTCCGTAAACACGTACTCTGGCTTTGGTGGCTGCATAGTAGGCCTTGATCAGATTGACGAGTTTTATGGGCATACCGTCGAGCAGCATGATGTTCCATAGGGAGTCGCGATCAACAGAGTCAAAAGCAGCTCGGAAGTCAATAAAACAAGCGACGGTTGGTTGTTGAAATTCGTTGCGATGTTCCAAAACTCGCCGTAATGTAAAGATCTGATCAACACAGCCTTTGCCTGGGCGGAATCCACCCTGATTGGGACGGGTACGGACATGCCGCTCATTACAGAAGCGGTTCAATAGAATCGACGCCAACAGCTTGGATGCGGTGTTGAGAAGACTTATACCACGATAGTTTTCGCACCTTGATCTATCACCCTTTTTGGGAAACGGTAGCAGGATTGACATTCCGAAGTCTGACGGGCATGCTTCTTGTTCCCAGATAGAAGAGAACAGTCGATGGATTGATGGCAGTAGTGCGCCTATACAGGCCTTGTAGATCTCTGCAGGAATTCCATCTTCACCGGGGGATTTCTTGCTTTTCATGCGCTGGATGGTCGTAGCGATCTCAATCTCAGTTGGGGAAGAGCAGTCCACATCGTAGCTGGGTGTAGATGTTGCAGGTGGTTGCGGTGGGGAGCGGCCACTGTATGGTCGGTTCAATAACTGCGAAAAATGTTCAACCCATCTGGCGATTTTGCCATTGACATCAGAAATCAAGTCTCCTGTTGCGCTGCGTAGAATTGTCTCTGCATTGCGCTTACCGGATGCTTTACGTATAAGACGGAAGAGACCCCCGGAATCACCGACGTTTGCAGCCGATTCCATGGCGGAAGCCATTTCATCCCAGTACTGCTTACGGTCAGCCCGAGCAGACCTCGTGGTTTCACGTCTCAGGTGGCGATAATTAGGCGCGTTATTCATCCGGGCATCTCTTGCTTTTTGTGACGCCCGTATCGTGCGTTCAGAGATCCAGTCTTTATGGTGACTTTTGATGGTTCCGAGCGTTTCAAGCGCAGCTTGCTGAGTAGAGAGTTTCAAGTTATTCCATTGATGCTCCACATTGGTTTTATCTACGGCATGAGTTCCACCGTCAGCGGCAGTCAACTTTGCAGTGATTGAGGCAGATAGCGCTGTACAACGGGATGGGTCCGTTAGGGCAGCAACATTCAGGCGTTTCGTAGGTTGACGGCGCCGTCGGGACTTGAGATGGAGCCTCAATTTGGCACGTACTAGAGTGTGGTCGGACCCTCCTCGGCTGCCAGTTTCAGCTCCTCGGTATGACCTGCAATCTTCGACAGAAGACATCCAACGCGACCGTACCAGAATGTAGTCGATCTGATTGGCTGTGTGACCATCGTTTGAATACCAGGTGTGCAGATGCTTCCGAGGGTGTTGGAAACGCGTATTGGTAACGCACATATGGTTGACTTCTGCAAAGCTGATAAGTCGTGCTCCGTTCTCGCAGCGCTCACCTAGACCAAACTTTCCCAGTATGTGTCTGGTGGATGAGTCAGAAGGTCCTGTTCGTGCGTTCCAGTCACCAGCAACAAACAGTATGTCGCCTCTGGAAATTCCGTTGATGGTCTCTTGCAATTGGTCGTAGAACTCATCTTTCACATCTGAATCAGCTGTGAGGGTTGGTGCGTAGACGGCTACGACTGTGATGTTAAAAGGTTTCCCTCTCAGTCGGACCGTTGCGATCCTCGGTGATACTAGATTCCAAGCCAGAATGACTCTCTGCGCTGTAGGACCAAGTAAAATGGCTACACCGTGTTGTCCGGACCCGTCAACTGGTCCGCTGTGATGCATCAAGTATGTTGATTCTGCCGACGGTACTTTTATCTTCGTTGATCCCGTGCTGGGCAGTCGGACTTCAGACAGGCATGCAACTTCAATCTGGTAGTCATATAAAGATTTGGCCGTGATTGCTTGGCTGCCGATATCAAGCAATGTTCGAACATTCCAACACCCGAAATAAATAGGTGTTTTCGCGCTGATAAAACCAGATAGCTTTTCACTTGACACCCTAGCCTCTGGGGGAGCACAGGGCGCGTCGCTTGCCGGGGACGCCGTAGCATGATCGGTATTCATAGATTGTGACATTTTCATGGAGTTTCTTGGGAATTTGGTACAAGTGGTGTCCTCTCACCACTCGGCTTTTTGATTGAGGACGCACCTCTAGCCTTTGCACATCCAAGCGCAGTCTGCAAGGCAGCAGTAAGTTGCATGGTTGCCGGTGGCTGTTGAGAGCTCATTCGCTATTCGGAAGTACGGGGTACTGTCCAGGAGTCCATGTAATCCTGTGGCTGTTGTCCCCTTTTGTGGCGCGGAACACACGCCGCGTCATGGTGCCGTCGTCGGGCTCATATGGTATTTTATAGGAGACCCGATTGCCGGTCGGAAATCCACCACGCCCTGGTGACACCACCGCCATAGCCCCGTTAGCCCATGTACGATCGATCATCGAAACATGGTTGACACCGTCGTACCACGTTGAGGAGGGGATGGTCTTTACGATTATTGGCCTTGATTGATGAGTTTTGATTTGTCCCTTCTTTTTAAAGCCTTCCATCAGCTGCTTGTCTGAAAATGACGTTGGAGCAAAGAGTGGAACATCGTGTTCAAACGTCATTTTCAGACAAGCAGCTGATGGAAGGCTTTAAAAAGAAGGGACAAATGAGAACCCATCAGTCAAGGCCAATAATCGGAGAACCTGAAAATGTAGTATTCACGATTTTACGAACCTACGAGTGCTATCAATTGTCCCGCCCAAGAAAACTGCGGTCAAATCCTGTGACAATAGCCACCTTTTAGACAAATAATGAACAATGGGTCTTAACTAGGGCAGACATTATTTCAACTGAAATTCCTCGCAGAAGCGCCCGTAGAAGGATGAAGCAGTCAGCCCAATGATAAAAGCAGACTTCGAGCTGAAGTGAACATAAATTAATTAATATTTGTAAATTTGTTTTATTAAATCGATGCTCGTTATGCGAGCGAAAATCTATATAGAATTGAGTACAAATAGAAATGTGGAAGCAAACATAATTTGTTCAAGCATGGGTGGTATGACGTGTTTTGGAAAGCCCCGCATTATGGTTGTGAGTGCTATCCCACTTCTCAAAATATATTGAGTATGAAAAAATCACCTCCAGCAATTTGAAACAAAATGACAATTATTGATAAAAACAATTTTTTCTTAAAACTTACCTACAACAGTTGCCGCGACAGCTACATTCATGGCAAATCGAAAGCCGAGAACGAAAAAGAACAGAGATGCAAGTGAACAGATCAACGAAAAGCAAAGTAAAATGTAAATAGTCGGAAGCCGTTGCCCATAACCGAACAGCAAACTGAAACAGATTTTAGAAAGTAGGAAATATATTTCAAATGATATGATTAAATGTAAATGGTTTTGATAAGAGGGAAATAACCCGCCCAATCGTGAATATAGTGTTGCTAGTATACAATCGTAAAATAAGATCAAAAATACATTCGATTAAAAAGACTATTATTGCTTATTTATTTAATAACTCTTCATTTGTATCCGTACCACTGATGCTGATCGAACCCACGAGCATTTGTTTCAAAGACCTACACATTTATAAGCAACAAACCTTACAAGAAAATTCCACTTTAACTACTATTTTTTCGGTCTGAAATAAATACCAACCCCATTGTATTTCACCACTCGTTAAAAAACAGCAAAACTACCGTCAGTCAACCGTACTGACGCGTTTCGACTTTCCCTGATTACCATCAGAGTAAAGCTATCGCTTTACTTGTCAACACTACAATCTTACTTGCTTCACTAGTTTTTTTTCTTAAATGTCTGATAAATGGTGGACAGATGATGGCTGCCGTCAATGGCAGCCGAAATATATTCAACGAACAAAACAACTGGAACTCAACCTGTGTTAGTCACAATACAGATAAAGGTAATTTTAACAAATACAGTTTCGCAATTTTTCATTACTTTAAACCGTACAATATTTCATTTAAATACATTCTGTGTTATCATATCAATGAATGAATGAGAGCTGTTTCGATTTTCAGTTTTACATTTATTTCATATTGGTGGTTAATTTGGTGTTGATAAGAATGTCTGTGTGCATGCAAGACTACTTCTTATTGTATTACCAAATGTTGTTGGAGATCAGGTTATTCCTGTATTGATGGAATGAACTTTAACCGGGTATTAACTACGTTGCTACACTGTACGAACGATTTCTACGGTATGTTGCTCTATTGTCGTATATTCTATGAGTATTTTTCTGTTCACCTGGTAACTTCATATGGTGTGCAGATTGGTGTGTTAATTTCTGTCGTTAATTATCATACTAATGCCGTTTATGCAGCTCTTTTACTGCACTTGTTGACAATCCAAACTTCCGCGGCAAATTCTGGTCAGTACGTGATGAGTTCCAAATAAGGACGAAACCGGTCGACTGGATGAATTTTCTTTTCTACATTCTAAAATTCTTAGTTAATACTGACAAATTGAAGTACATAAAGAGTCAGATGATTATATCAAGTTCGCACTCGTATATATATATATATATATATATATATATATATATATATATATATATATATATATATCCAGTTGTATAATGACGGATCCATGTCGGCTAGTTAGAACTTCAAATCTTATATATGTCTATATATAAATTACTATTATTACTTTGCGGGAGAGTACAGTGCAAAGTGTTATTTAGACCCTATTGCTGGCGTAAAGGTAGAAAATGCGCCAAAGTACAGACGGTCGAATGTGAGATACAATATGAATTGATAAAATAAATCACTAATAAAACTTACTCACATAGAACCGCAAGATTATACGGAGGCCAAAAGTGCATAAAGTTGAAATAAGCTTAAGAATCACCCAATAAGATCAACGATGCATAACACCTATTTGCGAGTACTTCCTGTAATCCATTATAACATTTAACACAGTCACAACTATAGACTTGGCCCTGATAACAAAAAGGTAAATAAAGGATCTATAGGCGAAATAATGGTTTCGCCAGATAACGTCACTGTTGCTTAGAATCATTTGCATACAGCTGCGAGCCTTGGGGATACATAAAAAGACAACATTAAAATCGTTCAATTTTCAAAATGACTTCATGACTCTAAAATTTGCAGGAACTAAAGTCACATTTTATTTGAGGCTGAGTACTTGCGTCAAATTAATAGTGATGTTAGTGAAAAATGTATTTCAGTTATGTAGGTTTTTTCAAAGGAATAAACTCATCATATAAAGTAAACAGAACGTGTTATATAGGAAGGACTTACACTTTATATCGTTATCTGACATCAATCAAAGTCAGAGTGTATGAATTTGTTTGAGTAAAAAATGTTCAGAATTAGTTGTAATTCGCAATTTTGGTGAAATTTGGCTTAGCTTGAAATCAATTGTGGTAATATCATGTACCGAATAGGCAACCGTAGTGTTGGTGCCATGTGCATATACGGCAACCTTGCATTGGTACCGATTCAAGCACCAAAGTGATATTGCCTTTAACGGGCTTGTTATTTGTATTATATATGGTGAGTTGGCTCCGAAGTCTCATTATCGATGACTTCATACAAAGTTAGCTACAATAATTCTGGTATACATATTCGTATATCATATTGTAACGTCCAATTGTCCCATAATTCTTGACCAAATATATAGTGGTTATAAGGTGTAGTTTATCCTTCCGGTCCTATTTAAACAAATTTGATATAATTCGTGCAACATTTAATACACAATTGCATATATATATATATATATATATATATATATATATATATATATATATATATATATGATATATATATATATATATATATGCATGCAAAAAAAGTATGACTCCGATATCCTTACCTGTTTATAAAAGTTTATCCCAACCAAATCTCAGAACAGGACGAGAAATTCGAAAAGAACTTGGAAATTGTAAATGGAAAGATAAAACGCTGTCATTCTTAGAAGAGGAACAGGGAAAACTACTAGCAAATTATAATTTTCAAAGTGCGCTCTCATCATAAGATAGGAGAAGAGTTATAGAATTTCCACATTCGGCAACACAATACAGTTAATTGTTAACATAACTTCAGTTTTCCTATGTTGTGCAACTGGTTAAAAGAATTTGACTCTTGTTTATTTTAAATCTACAAATCCGATGATGGCTTCAATGAATAAGCGAAAGCTGCCTAAAGTTTATATCCCTAACTGCTTAAAAATTATACAGCCGAAACTTCAGTCAAGCTCTTTGTTTGTTAGACAAATAAGGTTGAGAGCCGCATTTGGATTTCAAATGAGTTATACCCATTGCAGATTTATCCTTGTTAGTCAGTTTGCCATTGTGTCCTTATGATGATCATTGAAGGTAAAAATGCGTCAGTACATGTGAATTTTTTTTATTTGAACAGTTGGAACTAAGCGGGATCGCATAAAGCGTGATTGTTTACTTTTGGCGCATATTAGAAGTTCGAACATTTAGAAACCATACAAATCTTTGGAGATGAAGATGTAACCATTAGCATTTTTATTATGACCATTATGATAATTTCTAATAAGCTTTTTATTTAAACTTAACTTACGCGTATGGTCCGGGAAGTTGGAAGAATTGTAGACTGTACGAAAAAATAAGTACGACACCAAGCCCAAAACACATAACCTAAAAAAGTGAAAAATATAAATTAAGTTGGTTTTATTCCTAGTGCAGTGAACCGATCAAATATACTGTAACTAGTCTAATTTACAAAATACAGCTTGTAATAAATAAGCGAAAAAAATAACAATAGTGCCAAAAGAATATGTGGTAAATGCAAACTTGTAACCAACCAAATAAACGCGTTGTTTTGTAGCCTTATCAACGTTCCGTAATCTACTGAGTGCGAGAAACAAGCCAACCCCTGAAACGCACTGAAGTAGAAAAAAACGGAAGCAAAAGCTGTTCTCCATAAAAGGAAGGTGTCGATGTTGGAATGAGAACAGCCACAAAAAGCCAGAGACGATAAATATCGAACCACAGATAACGTTTGCCGTTCCACGAGATGTGTTAACTGAAAATATTTTGAAATGAAGCATATTATACACAACAATAAATACAAAAAGATTGTTTAGCTGAAACAACATTCTTGAACACAAAAAGATTCTCAAGAGGTTGCAGCATCAAATCTTAATTAAAAACGCCTGTCTAATGGATCTATAAAGGACCAAAAAAGCAATTGAAAGCATATTGTTTATGACGGCGAGAATTCTACAGCAGCAAAAAACAGATGGAGTCGCGATTCCGTTCTGTCTGAAGCATTTGCATTTAATCCTGGTCTAAACGACTGTTAGAACTGAAAGACAAAATAAAACCGTTCACAAAGTATACATTCATTAAATCAAGTTTGCGAGCTTGAAATAAACACCAATCCCATTTTATTTAACTAGTCGTCGAACAACATAACAAAATATATATTTGATGATGCATTTAACTTTAAGCCAGATCAAATACTGCTGTAAGCATCTAAACAAGTTATTGCTAAGTTGATATATATAAAACAGAACTGTAAAAATAGCACAAAATGGAACAGGATACCAATGAGCTAGTTGACAAACAAAGCAAAAGTCACCACATCGTATCTCCCTAGTTAACTACCGCATAAGAGAAAAAATATTCGGAAATTCTCACGTAATTGACCCGATCTGGACACTGTAGTATTGAAAGCAATGCAGAGCTTTAAAGCCAGCAAAATTAGTATGGAATTAGTGATTTAACAGCCGCAAAAAATACTCAATTGTTTAAACAGAAAAAGCCAAAACATCCTATCTGCTTGGGTCACTATCATTGAAAATAGTAAAGAGCCGTTTATAACTTTTCCTTGTGATGTTACACAAGGTGTTTGCATTCAATGTCTACGTGGTTATTCCAGATATGTACTTCCTTTTTCTGACGTCTTTTTCAATGGAAAGCACATCACACAAACAATTTGCCATTAAATATGTCAAGAGGAAAATTTTGTTTAAACTGCCTCATTTATGCTTATTGTTAGATCTCTTAAGCATAACTGTTATGTTGCACCACAAGAAAGTGGTAATTAATTTACTCCCTGTCGTACATGTTTATTTTAAAGAATAGTCTATTAGCGGAAAATAGACATGAATAAGGCGTATTTAAAGTAATGTTAGTTTAGTTTAGTCCAGCAACGTGGAAACAGCGCTAATGTAGCTCACAAGCCACAAGGGATTGATTGTCTCACAGAGTTAAAACCACCACATCATACTTGACCGGGTCACTATCGCACACAGGAGAGCAAAAACTAGTCTTTTCTCAGATACTAGACCGCAATGAGACATTCTACCTTATCTACAGGATACAAGATTTGGAAACGGTGTTGGTGTGGTTTAAGATTCACGAATGACTGACATACTCTTAATGTAAAAGCCATAATAGCATATATGTCACTATCGCTGAATGACTCTCTACTGTATCAAAAGAAATCATTGCCTTTCGAAAATTAGCAACATGTAGTACTTGATTTCCAGTGGTTAGTATGAACGATGTTGAAGCCTTCGAAGGAAATGGACAAATCAGCACCCAGTTACAATGAAGACGAACACGATGTATACTTCTAAATGGGGATCAATTGGATCTTTGTGAAACTGATAGCGACTACCCACGATCACAAATCGTGGAGAATCAAAGTGCAGCATTCACTTTTTAGCACGAAAGACAGACTTTCCTAAAATTTGGTCTAGCAAGCCAAAATTTATTCATCTGCACACTTCACATGATACGCCAATTTACAGTAGCTATTAAATTAGTTCCGATTGTATAGAAATATTATTTCACGCAAATTGGGCAACATATGAATGCAAGCACGTACCGACGTTATTTATTAAGCTAATACAAAACAATAATCATCTGCAGCGGAATGTCAAAAAGCTTTACGCAAAACGATTGAAAAGAACGGGCCACATCAGTGGACTGCCAGGATACTGAAAAGACATAAGCGAGAATTCTATCTCACCATAAATCGCTTTCCAACATTTACTTTCCGAGAAGCCCATGTCCAACCAATATCCGAGTCATTGGCAAAACTAAAGGAAGCACCGTAAATAGATTTTTATAAAAAGGCCCGAAAATTATCATCATTTCGCAATCGGTTGTTGTGAACAACAATGAATTTTTCTATTATTTTTGATGAGCCACACATACATGTTGTTAAGGACAGAATTTATTGTAAGCACCCAGAAAGAAATTTTCGCACTTAAATATTGGTACTTTTTAAAAAGCTGAGCATAAGCAGACAGTTTAATTATTGCTATTTTATTCAGAACAAAACGTGAAAAGATTACTTGCTACAATAGCATTCGGCTCACATATACCACCGCAAAGACGCGGTAATAGATGAGGGTTTACAATATAAAAACTGAACGGAAAAAACTGACCATATTTCACTTACAGTATGTCAACTCAATAGGCTTTATTTCAAATAGGTTTAGTAGGAGACGCCCAGTACAAATCAAGAATATGAATTCGATCTGTAATCGTAAAAACGTGAATAACGTAAATAATATTATAAGAAACTCTATTAAATGTTAAGATATAACAAGCTCATAATAAAATAATATATTCTGCTCATAAATTCCATTGCGCTTCATCAAAATGATGAACGTAGATACAAAGCTTAGTGTCCCAGAACATAAAAGATGGTAGATAACCGGCTATTCTCACGTAATAAACTCGAACGAGGCACTGTCACATCCGAACAAATAGTTATCTTTCGGAGGCGAGCAACGTTTCCATTTGCATTAGTGTAGCACACGAGCGCAAATGACTCAAGTTCAAAAAGCAAAAAAACCAACACAGCGTACCTTCTTGTGCTACTATCATAGAAAACAGTAAAGAATAATCTAATCCCACGTAACAGACCTGAATGAAACACTGTCGTATACAAAGCATTCTTGGTATTTAGGCCAGCAAACTGAACATTATGTCAGCGTAATTCATGATCCTCAAGGGCACATTGGCTCACAATGCACGGGTCACCACACCATACCAACCTGGAGCACCAACAAAGAAGAATGTAAAGAATCGACTACTCGAAAGAAATAGACCCGAATGAAACGCTCCGCCATATCTAAGGAAATCCTGGCGTTTTGGAGGCTAGCATTATGGGACCGGAATTATTACAGTTCACAAAGTGCAATGGACTCATTGCCTCACAAAGCATACACCACCATCTCATGTACTTCTCCATAGATCGATCAAGGATAGCATTAAGCAACTAAAATTCCACTGTGTTCTTGATAGAATAAAATCTGTTTAGGCATAAAATAATATACATTACTGGTCGCCTTTATGTGATCTTTAATAAATTTGTTTAGATGTCCGCATCGCCTGTGATAACGGCCAACAATGGAATCAATTTGAATATAATTTTGTGCTGTTATCATGATAGGAATCATGGTAACTCCTTATAACTAACAAAGTTCATGAAAAATTAGTCGAAAATGCTGATGTCTTAAAGAAAACATTTCTCAATCAAAAGATCACATTGAAGAAATAAAACCAACCAGCCTATGTAAAAAAGAATATAATACATTAAAAACTTATTTGCGCAATTTCAAACGGGTATATAAGAATCTACAGAAATTCCAAATGGAAACGTTTTTAATCAATCATCGTCATCTATGCAAAATCAAAAGAACTATGTAAACCACTTAAATACATCAAAATTACTTTTAATAAAATTTAGAAAACTTTAACAGTAACAAATAAATGTCACATATAAATTAGATATAAACGCAAATTATTAAACCGTTGCTAAACAAAATAGAGAAACAATCATTCAAATGTAAGCCTACACATAAACCTCACAAATTTATATGGCCCATAGAAAAAATTCTATTTTCATTTTAATTCGGAGAGACGTAACAACTAACAACATTTGAGGCATGCGTCTAATCGATATTCCTTTCATAGCAAACCACAGAAAAAAATTGTTGAATATTTTGTGAATGTACCTCTGCAGAGCTGGTGCAACAATCAAAACGACAGACTTTGAAAACCAATCTGGCTGACAAGTTAGTTAAAGTAGTTCTTCCGGACATTAGTAATTTTATAATCATCACCCAAAGAAGCAATAAAAAACATTTAATAACTGGTGCTTCACTAACAAAAAGCAATGAGAAAAGCATTGTGCTATTTGCAATAAAAAACTAATGTATTTAATGAAGGATTACGGAATGAATCATGCATTTCCGGAAATGAAATCGTGAGATGTTGCTTTGCACTTTAAATTTTGCAAAGATCCGATTGATCCCAATTTCCAAGTACGCATTGAGATTGTCTTCGTTTTGGCTGGATGCTAATTCGACTTAGAAGGCTTCAACATCGTTCATAATAGCCACTGGAAATGAAGTAATATCTAATCTTCGTTGATTGACGACGTTACGATTCCTCCTTTCCGGAGCCATCATCAGGCCCCTCATCGCACATAAACAGTATAATGCTCACAATAGCAAATTTAAGCAAATGTGATAACAGTTTATATATTTAAAAAAACTATTGATTCACTAATGGTTTAAAACAAAGAATTGGTCTCAATAACTAAACTCTATATATGCATATGCATGGACTGAAGACACCCACTCAACAATTTATATATATATATATATATATATATATATATATATATATATATTTCGTTACCAGTTTCATCATTCTTTAAAATATGAAAACAACAATACATGTCATTATTCCGAATTCGTGAATATATTCGTTCCTCCAATCCCAAATGTACGGTTGTCGTAACCAATCCCCTCTTCGTTATGACAGTCTTTGTTTTGCGTATTTTAGACCACTCCTTTTGCGTAACGTCATTTGGTGTGTCATCGCTTTTATTATAATTGCGTCCGTAATCAATGGGTGTGTCGTATTTTGCGAAACCTACGCTATTTTTGAAGGTCTGTCAGTTATGTCTTTGTTCCAGTCCAATTTAATTTCTTTTTGAATTATTTTCTGCACCTTTAAGCAGAGGTTTAGCTTATTAATTACAACAGCTTCAAAAGCCAGAAGCATTTTTTTCTGTTTTTGTCTTATACAGAACTGGAAAATTGTTAACACTAACAGCATGACCTGTGAGTAGTACATGTTCGCAAATTGCTGATTTTTGTGCAGGAGCTGCACACCTCTTCAATAGTTTTTCAGGGAGATGTTGATTTATTCTAGTTTCGAGCCTCTTTTTTGATCTGCCGATGTACTGAGCGTTGCAGGTACATTGAAATTCGTATACAGACAAAGGTGTTGACGTCACAGAGAGGCTATCTTTTTCATTCGTGCGCATCAATTTTGTTGTGTTGAACACCACTCTCACCTGTATTGATGGAAACTGTGTTTTAGTCGCTCGAATTACTTTTCGTTTGAAGATTTCCACTGAAAGATCACCTCCAAAGGGAACACTAAACGTTACTCTCTGGGGAGTTTTGTTTTCCTACAAATTGGTCTCGATTTTGTTGCGTTGCCTCAAGTTGTATTCGATGAACCAGTCCGGATAGCCATTATTTCTCAACGTTTCGCGAAGCAAATTTAGCTCTAATTCAATGTTGTTTGGTGAACAAATCCTGCGTATTCATGTGCTCAATTTTATTATCAGGTTCCTTTTGTACGCCCTTGGCACACTACTGAAATAATGGATATACTGCCCAGTCCAGCTTGATTTCTTGTGAACTGACCTTGAGATGGTACCTTCTTCATCTCACATTATTCCTACACCTAGAAAGGATAAATATCCATCTTATTTGTGTTCTATTGTAAACTTGATTTCTTGGTCTACCTTGTTTATGTGATGTAGCAATGCATTAGTATCTTCATCCTTTTCAACTACCATTAAAGAATCGTCAACGTAGCGTACGTAAGAATGAGCTCCATTGATAAATGGTTTTAATCCAATTGTTTCTAAATTATGCATGTATACGTTTGTCAATACTGGTCCCAAAGGACTACCCATACCTATACCGTCAATTTGACTGTAAAAGACTCCATGGAATACGAATTTTAAGTTGGATGTACATAATAAAAGTAGTTCTCTTATGTCGTCCACTTCTTTCAGTGTTTCCGCTCCTGATGATCGTAGATATTCACATAGGATACTTATAGTTTAATTTATTGGAATGCTAGTAAAAAGGGACTTTATATCGAGGGACACCATTTTCCTCTCTTTTAAATTCAGGTCGCGATTTTTTCCACAAATTGAAGGCTGTCCTGTACAACGTGCTCCATTCTTCCTTTGATGATAGGTTTTATAATCCGGAATAAAAGTCTTGCTGCCCGTGCTGTGAAGAATTAACCATAGATAAAATGGGTCTGAAAGGCGGAAGTCTCCATTGTTGGTCATTTTGTGAACCTGTGGCAACCCATATAATATCAGTTGCGTTGAACCTACGGGCTTTGCATGTTTGCATTGTGTAAAGTCCATCCCCTCCTCAACGTGGTACGACGGTGTCAACCATGTCTCGATGGCCGATCGTACATGGGCTAACGGGGCTATGGCGGTGGTGTCACCAGGGCGTGGTGGATTTCCGACCGGCAATCGGATCTCCTATAAAATATCACATGAGCCCGACGACGGCACCATGACTCGGCGTGTTTTCCCCGCCACAAAAGGGTTCAACAGCCACAGGATTACATGGACTCCTGGACAGTACCCCGTACTTCCGAATGAGCTCTCAACAGCCACCGGCAACCATGCAACTTACTGCTGCCTTGCAGACTGCGCTTGGATGTGCAAAGGCTAGAGGTGCGTCCTCGATCAAAAAGCCGAGTGGAGAGGGGACACCACTTGTACCAAATTCCCAAGAAACTCCATGAAATGTCATGGAGCCGGCTTATCCTCCAAAAGGAGTCAGCTGCAGTAAAGTAATAAAAGCATTTTTGTGCTCTATGTCGATTTCTTGTTTAGTTTCGACCTTCGAAATAATTCGGTTTAGAACCTTCGTTATGGAATTTCCGAATTTTGCCGTAGTATCGCGTTGTAAATCTTCGCGTTTAAATTTGGATTTGTCATTCATAATTTGTAACATAGCCTGACTATAATCCGTAGTGTTAATTAACACTACGCCTGTCCCTTTGTCTGGCTTCATGAGTATGATTTGTTTGTTTCGTTGTAGCTCATTTAGTTCCTCTAGATGCCTTTAAATCGGACCTCCGAAGTGTATATGGCCAATATATGCGAACATTCAAAGTCAATTAACTGGTCACCAAAAGGCATCTAGAGGAACTAAATGAGCTACAACGAAACAAACAAATAACTCATGAAGCCAGACCAAGGGACAGGTGTAGTGTTAATGAACTTACGGACTATATATATATATATATATATATATATATATATATATATATATATATATATATATATATATATATATTTATAATGTCCATTCCTTTTTAATTTAACACAGTATTCTTATAATTAGGAAAACACAAATAACGAAGTGGATAAAGGCCATTTATTTCGTGAATACTAATCATCTCTTACGCAATAATACATATTTATACATTTTGGGTTTTCAATTGACTATGCTAGTGGTAACAAATCTGACTCGTTTTTACAGCTGTTTCTTGTTTTGACTAGTTGGTGAGTGTGTATGCGTTTGTTTGTGTGTATGCGTATTTGCATGTAAAAGTCATTCTCGCAGTATTGCGAAGTGATGTCTGAGATCTTGTCATTATTGTTTTGATAGCTTGAGAGTTAACCATTTGTGCGCATTGTTCACTGTTACATATACAAGTGCTATTTTTCCCAGTATAATTGATCGTTTCACCTCTTTGCGCAAAGTTTTCACGTGGTAACAACGCCATTGTTGATTGCAGAGTTAAACGCTCACATTGTTTGGAGACTTCTGTCATCGTATGCGCCTCTGTTATTTCCACTTCAGTTTGTAGCCAATCCGATTGTACGTTTGTTGATTCTAGTCTAGGGCCTGTTTGTTCTTGGCTGGATACTAGTAGTTTGTTGTTGAATTTTGTTATTCTTGGCCAGTCGATAAGAATATCATGTTGATGAAACTTTTGAATATTAAGGTCAGGTGCTTGTTGTTTTATGTAAAGGGCTTCGTAGATAAATAATAATTTTTCTGATTTTGCTTTATGTAGAATTGTGAAATTGGTCGAATTGACAGGGTGCCCCGTTGCCAATATATGATCGGAAATAGTTGATTTTCCTGACGGTGGCAAGCCTTTGTTAATCAATTTCTGTGGCAAATTTACATGTATGATTGTATAAGAGATGATTAGTATTCACGAAATAAATGGCCTTTATCCACTTGGTTATTTGTGTTTTCCTAATTATAAGAATATATATATATATATATATATATATATACATAATGCAAATGGCAAACCAACATTTACCTCAGTATAATTTCAGCTATCTCAAATTCCCGGTATACATAATCTCATCTCGTGTGCAGAATGTTAATGGGAGGATAGAGAGAAAGTGCCACACATGTGCGTTATTACTGTACTGTTGCGATGTTACCGTAGTTTAAGTTAAAATCCCAAACTGGCAAAGCCAACAAACTCGAATTGCAGATACTGTTTGAGGCGAAGAACTAATATATATGCAATTGCGTATTAAATATTGTGTACCTAGTAACAATTAGTTCCAATATGACCCGAAGGATAAACCAAAGACAGCAAGTTACCTTGATAGAAGGAGAGTGAAGGCCAGAGCAACGCTTTGGTTAAGACTAAATAAAAGGAGAAGAAACGAGTTAGTAAGGACAATATATAGGTAACCTACATAAATGGTCTACAATGACTATTAATATGCATGTCCTTAAGTTTGCCAACGTATAGAAATAATTTTATATAAATATATGTCCATATATATATATATATATATCTTTAAAATGTTGATTGCCTTCGAATATCAAACAGTACATTTCTAATTATGAAGAAAAACACATTAATAACAAATGTGGATAAAGGCCATTTATTTCGTGAATATTAATCATCTCTCTAAAATCATTCATTTATACACATTCTGGGTTTTCATTTGATCATGCTAGTGGTAACAAATATGACTCGCTTTTACTTCTATTTCTTGTTTTGCCTGGTTGGTAAGTTTGTATGCGTTAGTTTTTGTGTGTGTGCCTGTTTGCATGTAAAGGTCATTCTCGCTGTATTGCAAAGTGATGTCTGAGATCTGGTCATTATTGTTTTTATGGCTTGAGAATTAACCATTTGTGCGCATTGTTCGCTGTTACATGTATGAGTGCTATTTTTCTCGGTGTAGTTTATCGCTTCACATTGTGGCGCAAATTTTTGTTCTGCACATGGTAACAGCGCCAGTGTGGATTGCAGTGTTGAACGCTCATATTGTTTGGAAACTTCTGTCACCGTATGCGCCTCATTTATTTCCTCATCAGTTTGTTGCCAATCCGATTGAATGTTTGCGGATTCTAGTCGAGGGCCTGCTTGGTCTCGCTTTGATGCTAGTAAATTATTGTTGATTTTTTAATACTTGGCCAGTCGATTAGAATATCATGTTGATGAAACTTTTGAATATTAAGGTCAGGTGCTTGTTGTTTTATATAAAGGGCTTCATAAATATTAATTTTTCTGATTTTGCTTTATGTAGAATTGTGAAATTGGTCGAATTGACTAGGTGTCCCGTTGCCAATATATGATCGGAAATAGCTGATTTTCCTGACGATGCCAAGCCTTTGTTAATCAATTTCTTTGGCAAATGTTGCTGGATTCTGCTTAGCAATTGCTTCTTCGTGCGTCCGATATATGTGCTACCGCGCATACATGAGAATTTGTAGACTATGAATGATTTGGAGAGAATTGGCAATTGATCTTTGGCATCCAACCTCATGATTCTCTGTGTACTAAATGTCATATTAACTTTAACACTGGGAAAGTTCTCCTTAGTTATTCTATTCAGCCGCCGTACAATTATTGAGGCTGGTACATCGCCTCTAAATGGTAAGTTTAGGAAAACCTGCTTGACGGTATCCTCTCTAGCGCGAATCTGCCGTGGTCTGACGTTGACATCAATGAAACACTCTGGGTAGTTGTTCATTAGCAAAATTTTCCTGAGGTAGCCCAGTTCTTCCTCAATCTTGTGTTCGGAGCAGATCTTCCTGATTTTGTTTGCTAGGTTATTTACTAAGTTTCTTTATTGGCATTTTGGCACACTGATGTTGTAATGAATGTATTTTCCGGTGAAAGTGGATTTTCTATGTATGGCCAGTGTCAAATCTCCGTTTGCTTCTCGAGTGAGTTTGATGTCAAGGGTCTGCTGCTTCTGAGATGAACAACAAGATATCATCTACATGCCTTTAGAAATGATGGCCTTTATCCACTTTGTTAATGTTTTCTTCCTAGTTAGGAATATATATATATATATATATATATATATATATATATATATATATATATATATATATATATATATATAATATCTTTAACACACCTTATATAAATTTATAAAATGCACAAATATACATGTACACTAAAGCTAATCTCCAATCTTGCTGACCTCTAGCAATAAATAGCTGATGTCACAGGAATACTTGGAGTTCTAACTGGCATCCTCTCGATCTCCACTCTGCAGCCACACCTATTGCAGTAGGCTGAAGTTTCTGAACGGTGTACCGAGAGAGGTTGCCCTGTGAAACCACAGCGCAACCTCTTTCTCTGGTCTCCACGCTCCCCTCTCTGAAATGACGATCTGGCCTCGGATCTCATCAGGCAACTATTGGATAGCTTCAGCCACCTCAAAGCGGTCTCTTAGAACAAAGGTCGCGCTCTTGTGCTTTCTTCACTCAAAAGACTGTCTGACAACGAGCTTAGTCATCTCAAATCGCAAACACTCTTAATATCGTCTGGCAAAGTCAAATTAAAGCGTGACTGATCGCTACTACAAAGGACAATAAAGAAAGCTCAGAACCCTCAGCCAGACACCACTCCCCCTCCTGATGCTAGTCACGAATTTCCGCTCACTTTACGGCGTCTTCCTCGGCGACGCCCTTTGCTCTAGACCCTTACTGCTGTCCTCTCGATTTGAAGTGCTTCCATTCACCAATAGTGCATACTCCACGACCGTTCCCCCTCTCCACAATCTCAAGCTTTACCGCGTCGTCGTGGCTGACCACGCCATGTAGTCCACAAATAACGGACCCTCTCCTCTACCAGCCCCACATCCCCACGTCATGCCATTTTCATGACCGGTGCAGAGGTCCATAAACCGAAAACACGTAAGACGCCCAAGGCCATGCGGGATATCGACTCAGCCCCAACAACCTTAACTCCCTCTTCCGTCAACCACATCGACGCAACCCAGGATAGTTGCGTCTCAGTCCCTGATCAGATCCTGTCCCCTCCCACCCCACCAACGCCGCTCCAGAGCGTCCCCTCGAGACCAGGTAACTCGTCTCCATCCTGCTTTCATATCCCACAATTACTTCACCCACCCGACAAAAGTGGGACAAAGGAGATCCAGATCGACGCTGACCACTCCATTCTCGTCAACGAGCGGTCAGTCACCCTCATCAGCCCTCGATCTCGCTCCGGCCGCCAGCGGAAAGCCCCGTCCGCTTTTTCTCCCCGGTCTAACCATCTTTCCCACAAATCACTCTTATTCTTATCAACCGTAGATCGCTTACGCCAAAAATCAATCAACTACGGGCATTCCTATCCTCTAACGTGCTAGACATATGCTTCTTGTTGAAATATGGCTGGCCCCTTCCATACACTGCGATGACCTTTTCCTCAACCATGGTTGCACATTCCTTCGTAGTGACAGAACTGTCGGTCGAGGGGACGGGCTGACTGCCTATGTCCGATCCTCTCTCATGCCCAAATGTTTGTCTACATCGAACTCACTTGGATTAGAATCTTTCTCGTTTCAGCTAGTGATCCTTAAACAAAGTATGTCTACCTGTGTTGTCGAACTCAAACCAAAATTCGTCTGTCCGACACCAGCCTACTCCGCATTGATGCTCGGACCTTTCATGGATTGTACTCCAGTTGATTCAAATGGAATCTTACTTTTTTACCAGATCGAACTATCATGAAGTTGATGATAGCACGTCTCTTCCTCAACTCCTCCCTCCCTTGTGGTTAAATACTTTGCTAGTCACAATTCCATACATCTCTAAATACCCTACCTTTGATTTGTAATTTCAATGGTCGGGTCTGCTGGCCTTTGTTGCCAAATAAATGTATTATTATTATATGAGCATGCATATATAAAAACAAATATAAGCAACACTGCGATTTTCCATATATTTATGACCACACCTTATATAAATATGTATGAAACGCATAATTATCTGCGTTAATAGAATTTACCGATATTTTTTTCGTATATATCTATAATATTAGAAACAGTGTCAGTCGAATGTCTCTAATCTGAGTATAATTTATTAGCAACTATATTTATATTTCATTAATTACTATGTATATAAATGTAAACATATTAAATGCTTTTTTATTAATTGTAATCTAATAATTTATTTGTTATGACAATATTTATATACCACACATTTCCAGTGGTTTAAGAAAGATGTTGAAGCCCTCCAAGGTCGAATCAGCACCCAGCCACAACGAAGACGAACTCAATGCGTACTTGGAAATGGGGATCAATCGGATCTTTGCGAAACTGATAGTGCAAAGCGACAACCCACGATCACAATTCTTGGAATGCTTCACTATGACGCCCGCACTCCGCAATCGTTCAAAATATATCTGACAAATAAATAATATGCTAGTCTTCACACTTACGAATCAGTACAAAATGAAGATAATGAAGATTATTAGGCAAGTGGAAAATACCTCGTTCCTTAATAAATGTTTAAAATTCAATGTTATACCGAAATATCTTAGGTTTAAATTTTCATTCGTGTTGGTTAAATTAGGAAATTATCCTAAGCATGGGCTTTGTTTACAGTTAATAAAAATATCGATCAATAAACTAACTAATCGAAAATTTAAACTGATTAGAGATAAAACAAAAATAAGATCTATAATACTCGCGAAATAACACGAGGACCCATCCTGGTAGACGAGTGGGTCCTATACTACCCTATTTGGCTGTAATTGACTTCAACTGTTTTTGCCATGTCAAACCTTGTTTCTTACGCCAATCTGGTGCTGCATGAGAGAACAGAACTCTACTGTGCAATCGACATGAGGGCATACGCAAAACGTGATCGAACCAACGAAGTTGATGGAGCCTTATTTGTTTTTCTAACAAGGAGCACTTATTGCCAGATCCAAAAATACCTCTGCGAATGTCAACTTTAGTTATTCGCTGTTGGTAATCAACATGTGCTATACTTCCCAAACAACGATGATCGAATGCCTGTAAGCATCTCAAATCATCAACTCTAAGAAGCTAAGTTTCACTAGCGTATAGTATGACTGCGCGTACAGATGCATTGTAAACACGACCTTTAAGGCAAAGTGAAATATTCGCGTTTCTCCATAAATGACGAAGGTTCGAGAAAGCTACTCTAGCTTTCGCGATTCGTATTCTCACTTCGTCGGATATATTGCCTATGTTATTGATAAAGCTCCCAAGATATGTAAACCTGACGACTATGACGAACACCACTGCTGGTTGTAAAATGATGCGTTAATTCATTGTAGACCTTAACGCGACCAGAAGTATTTGTATTTGAGAGCTTTATGATATTAACAAATTTTGTGAGCACCACTTTTCACAAAATATGGAATAAAGCATTGCACCATTGAAGTCTAGAATGACGGCTATTGTGGGATGGTGTGGTAAATGTCTCTGTTCAAGAACTTGCCTTAACGTAAAAATATGATCTATACAACCTCATCCTGTGCGAAATCCGGCCTGTTCTTCTCTTGCATGTGATTCACGTGAAGCGTTAAGACGACGTATGATAATCGAAGAAAATTGCCTAGATACGATCGGAGTCAAGCTTATACCACGATGGCTATCACACGAAATACGATTGTCTTTATGAAGATGGGAATGATGGTCGACACATTTCAATCAAGTTCTACGGTTCCCTCATTCCATATAGTGTGAAAAAGTTTGATCAACGCTCCTGAAATTATATCGCCACCATACTTAAACTATCCTGGAAGCAAATCATCGGGGCCTGCGGCTTTGCGGCGTTTGAAATAGGATTGCATCGCGTACTTCTAACTCGGGTGGTTCTTCGGGACTGACACTCCACAATGTTGATGCAGACATGCTTTTGGGAATCGGAACTGACGCGGGTGGTCAAGAAAATTGATCTTTGAAGTGTTCAGATCACCTGTCAAGACGACTTATTTTATCGGTTATTAAATCGTTTTTACTATCATTTATAGTTTCTCGGACCTGTTGCGCGAATAAGTTGGACCAAATAGCGACTATTACCTGACGCGACAGCTACTTTTATTTCTTCAGCTTTTCTGGTCCAAAAGTTTTCGAGATCGACTTTTAGGCTGCGCTTAAGTTGGCGTCTTATATTGCGACGGGTATAAATATGAGTCGAGCCAGATGGAATTTGACACCTTATTTCGAGTATCTTCATAGATTTTACAGAGCCAATGATTATTTCTACGGGGGCCTACAATGCCACATACAGTAGTACCTGCATTGTGCATAGTGGAACGTATCTTGGACCAAAGTATATTCGGATTTTCGCCATCCAGACCAGTTAGATTAGCCTTTAGAATATTTTCATAATTTTGTCGGAAGGACGGTTGTTCGAGTTTGCCTACATCAATTTGGGGTTTATTCTTAATTATTTTCCCGGAAAATTTTAGTGCAAAACTACAACGGATAAGTGCATGGTCCGAGTCGACATAAGTGTTCGAAAAAGAACGACTTTCCTGGATGCAAACACGCCATCTTTGCTAATTGCCACATTATATATATATATATATATATATATATATATATATATATATATATATACGTGATATTATACAAGGTTCAAATATATTATTCTCACAGTTGCTTACATTTATCTATGTTTTATACATATTTACATTTATTTTTTCGGTCTATTGAGTTTTGAATTTTAACTTTAATTACCGTGACATCGCAACATGTCAGTTATACCACATATGTTCGATACTTCTCTCCCATCCCATTAACATTCTGCACACTCGATGTGTTTATGTATATCGGGAATTTGAGAATGCTGCAATTGTACTGACGTAAAGGTTGGTCTGCTAATTGTAGCTATATATATTATATATATATATATATATATATATATATATATATATATATATATATATATATATATAATATATATATATAAGTCGACAATCAACGAAGATTAGGCCATACCTCATTTCCAGTGGTTATTATTAACGATGTTGAATAATTCAGAGGTCGAATCAGCACCCAGACACAACGAAAACGATCTCGATGCGTACTTGGAAATGGGGATCAATCGGATCTGATAGTGCAAAGCGACAACCCATGATCTAAATTCAAATAGTGACGAAAATAATAGTTTAAAATAAAAACTGGTAAATGTGATATACGAAATGGAAGGTATAATTCTGATCGAGATGCTTACCCAGAAAGCAAGCAAAATCGAGAAAATTAGACATCGACACAATGTAATTTATCCAACGCCAGATTTAAAACAATTCGACATGGACAATACATCTGCCCTTCGTTTTTCGCTATATCACATTATAAACTAGGTAAAACATTGCAGATGAAGCCTTATTTTTTTTCTAACGAGAAGCACCTGTTGGTTAATCCAAAATCTGTCTACAGATATCAACGTTGCTTATTAAACAACGGTGATTGAATGTTCTTAAGCTTCAAAGATATTCAGAGTTATACTTCAACTTCTTTGCTGTTGTTAATTTCATTTGTATACATGTCTTATTCGACTCTAAAAGTCCAAGGTTCAATGGAGTATAACTAAACTTTACGTACAAATACATTGCACACACTATGATTAAGGCAGTGAGAGATACTCGCGTTTCTCTATAAATGCCAACATTTGGAGAAAGCGACTTTAGCCTTCTCGGTTGCCATATCAAATTCACTCATACCGCCTTAGTTATAGATAAAATCGCCAATATACGTTAACATGTAAACTATATCAAGATCTTCACCTTCAAGTCGCAGATTTGAGGTGAGCCATCATCTTTAAGCATCCAACATTAATAGTGTGAATTTCATACCGAAAGAAGGAACGACGACTGTTAATCAAATCAAGGTAGCACGGGAAAATGTTAAATTGTCGAATAATAATATATCATCATCTGCATGGACAAGATCCACTTATCTACTGCAAGGGAGATCTTCAATGCCTGCACAATGACTCTGTGCAAGACATTAGATCATAATGTAACCTATTATAAAATTCAACATCAATGAGGAAACTGGACAGTCTTGATGGAAAACACTGCTAGTGGTAAATATATTTTTATTCATTTTAGACTAACACGACCTAGTGTTCTCATAAATTGCACGTAAAATATTCGTATATTTAGTCGATATACCATTTTTTGACAGAATATCGAATAAAAAATTACGATCCGTTGGATCCATACAATCCGGTCCCGGCCGCAATTCATCTATAACACTAATAAAATAATCCTAAAAAGAAGTCTATCTGTTGATTGATGCAGTAGATAAATTGTCTTCAATAAACAAGCGAATAAGCGACATTCAACTGGGGAATAAAATTGTTTCTAAATAGTGTGTAGTACCTCAGCTTGTGAAACTCTGCTCTTGATTATTAGCTGACTAATGTACTAACAGTTGCAGTTAATAGGGTAGAATATTTTATTGTGAAACAGCCATGTTGCTTGACTTTAGATTGACAAATAAATACTTGTCCATTTAAAAAATTCTGAAAATCTGCAAACGAAACAAAAATTCAATGCAAAAGGAAGATTCAAATACAATCAAATTGTATTCTACCTAAATAAAATGAAACTATCTTTCTTTAACCAGCTGAATAAAAAGTAAGATTTTGGTCCTACGACTATCAAAATCCACCGAAGAACATATAATTGTATATTATCATACTGATAGATTTCAATTTAAATTAACAAAAATAAATAGTTATACTTACCGAAATGAAGTAGAAAGATTCCATGAAATTAGTTTTCTTAGTCATATTGACCATTAGTATAATCACATGTAATACGATTGGGAAATAGTACAACAAAGACAGGCCTACACCAATTTTAAATGTACTCCAAGCTGAGACATAATCAACTCTAGCTTTGTATCTGTGTAAAGAGACAGAAATTGAAGCGCTGCTATTAAAAATAATGGCATACCCAAATATTATCATTGAAAATGGAAGCAGGTTTATCATGCTCGAATTAGAAAACACGAATATTAAAAATGAGAGGCAACAAATTGGCACTAAAAGCCCCAATTCAATCATTTTTGTAATCTGGTTATCAAAGGTTACACAAACTCACCTCAGACCATTTGTGTAAAAGAGTGCAAAACAGCCAAACATAAAGGCAAGGTAGGTGATACAAACAGGTGAATATCGAGAACAAGGATAACGTACCGAATCTAACCATAAAAAACTTTATCTCACTTAAAAATCGTGAACATAACAATATATTCCGATATGGCCCAAAACATAAAGAGTACAAAATAAATGCTAAAATAAATTTTATTTAAAAAATTACATTGTGACATATCTACGGGTAAAGCTGATAGTTATAAAGGAAAATGCGAAGCAAATAAGAAGCCTTAAAATTATTCGTTAATTAACCATACCACCGCCCATAAACATAGCATAAACAGGCAGCACTTAGAAGTGCAAAAATGTAGTTCAAATCAAAGCCCACTTTACTAAACATTATAATCTATGGCAATACTGCCAAAAAATTAACAATATATTTTTTAAATGTCAGAGGGAAGTGAAGCACTCATAAAAATAGTTAAAGTATTGCATTATATATAATTCAATATATTTTGAAAAATGACAATATTAATATAATTTTTGTTGCTGGCGTTAATGACATATACTGACATTTAAAAAGATATGTAAAAAAATAAGCTTCGTTATTTGAGAAAATAAGTAAGCTGTAAAGTCACAGCTAGTAGGAAATACTGTGCGTCGTTACTAAGAGGACCAATTCTGAAATGAAGCGAGCAGTTAATGTGGGTGGCTCTTAATAGAGCCAGGAAAGCATTCACTGGCAATTGCTGTGAGAATTTATGAGTGTTTGCAGCGTGTGGGTATTGAGAAATCCTTACTAGAATCTTGCTCTTTTTTACCTGATCGTTGGCTCGTGATCCTCTGAGTTAGATGCACCTGAATAAAAATAAAAGTCGAATTAGGATTCGCTAATTGCTGTTCGATGACCTAGACTTATCTCCCTGAAGATCTGCGGCAACACCGAGATGGCTGGTACATGAGAAATCCGATTAATAAATGATCAATTACGTGTGACTGGATGAGCAGCAAAAAGAAGATTAGAGTGACTAAAGACTAGCCGAATGGCATAGAAACGTGATCCACGCAAGTAGAGTAATCGACGTAGATATTCAATGATGCAAAGAAGGCCACAGCAATCGCACATAGCGAGCAGAGCAGTGTAACACGCAGCTCCGCGTTACAACCCAACGAAGGTCAATTTTGACAAATATAGTTCTCTTTAAGATCAAATAGTCTAACTCTGATTTTACACAATATTTCGCTTAACCGTGATTTTAGCAACAATCTCTGTAAGTTTCAAGCAGTTTTAATCGAGATTCCTTGAACTTCAAATTTAGTTGTAATTATAGGGGTTCGTTTAATAAATATACACACCCGCGCGCAATACGCAGGTAACATGCGGTGGATTTATAAGTCTCTGTGTTCAAACATTAGATTTAGTTAGTTTACGTGTAATAACCACATTTTACACAACTACCAACAGTTCAGTAATGATTATATAATCTTTTATCCGAACTCCATATTTTATCATTCAAAATCTAGCAAAGAGTAGAATTATTATTTGTGGTGCTTAATCATGATAGATTTTACACGATTTCTATCCATCAACTATCAGTGACAATATTTATTGTGTTTCTTATCATTAATCATCAGTGACTTTAAACTAAATTGCTAATCAGTCTGGATTTATATCACCGTACTTTTTCAACCATTTACATGAATTCATCACGATTCAGCCGATTGTGTTTCTAGTGATTACTTTTGCATAAGACATTTAATTGTGTTGACCATATATTATCTTGTTACCGTCTAGAGCACGGACATTTTGGATTAACTGTGAATTGATTCATGCATTGCAACATAACATTCAATAAACGTCTGATAACATGGATGAGTCTTCTTACTTCACCCTTCGGAAAAAGGTCAGGAACTGATCATAGAACGGGTGGTGATAACAGCCATCATGAAAATGTAGGAATAGGAAATTATTACTAAATAGACAGCTACCCCGCAAAACCTGTTACAATAACTGCAAAACCTCCTACAGCAGAAAGTATGTTGTATGGTAATTGCATCGTGCATATACAGATACGAAGTCGCACGCAATAGGTCAATAGTTGTTTTGCGCGTTCTCGGTGGTCCAGCGTATTAAAATTTGTATTTAATTTTGACAATAAGTCAGCGAATTAATCTGAGGCTTTACAAAGTATTTAGTGACTCAGATTATTTCGCCCAAATTATGTAAAAATAACTAAATATAGGATACAATACAATAATTTATTTAGATTCAAACCGCTGTAAAGGCTCAGATTAATTCGCCGACATATTGTCAAAATTACATTCCAATCTTCAGTCACGCCAATAATTTTTTTGCTACATATCCAGTCATAAGTAATCGATCGTCTATTAATCGGATTACTACGTGTGCCAGCAATCTCTGTGTTTCCGTAGATCGTCAACAAGACAAGTCTAGGATATCTTCAGCAATTAACGCATCCTTCTTCGACAATTCTACTTGTTCAGGTGCATCTACTCAGACTATCACTAGCAAACGAACGGAAAAAAGCATGTGTCTAGGAGGACTTCTGGACACACACAGGCTGTAACCACTCATAAACTCTCATGGCTTTTGTTTGTGAATTTTTTCTTGATCCGATTAAGGATCACCAACAGTAGCTGCTCTCTCCATTTCCTTATTGGTCCTGTTATTAATGTCGCACGGCACTTCCTACCAGGCGGGGCTTTACAAATTAGCGGAAACGCTAGGATGGGAGAGCAGTACTACTGTTACAACTTGATTTGATAATACAAATCTTTGAGTAAAATTTAAACTAAATAAATATAGCTTTTGGGCGGGAATCTTGGGTGTACATCAAAAACCGATGGAAGCACATCTAATCACCGGATCATCCTGATTTGTCAATATTAAAACACTGGAAGCAGATACAATTAAATAATAATTTATTGCGAGAGTGGTAACAATTAATTGAATCAGGTTTGCGAGCTTTAAGTAAACACCAATCTCATGCACTAAGTGCGTGCGACTGGCGATAGTTTTGCTATGTTGTTTGAAGACTGGTTAAATACGATGGGATTTGTGTTTATTTCAAGCTTGCAAACTTAATTTAAAGAAGTGGAAGCAAATTTTGATAATTGCTTCGTTATTAGCTTGTAATATTTACAGGGAACATATGTTTAAATTTAAAAAAAATTAAGTTCCTTTAAGTCACTTCCAATCATGAATATCCTGAATTCTAAGTTAATCCATTGTCCATCTGCCGGTCTCACATATGTTGACGCTAGGCTATCCACTTTCGAGAAATGTATGACATATTTCATTAAAATTCTTGAAAGCTGCGTCACAGGCTCGACAAATGCTAATATAACCACGGATTAACACCGTATATATCAGTACAAACGACAATCGTGATCCACTTGATCATTTGGTCAATATTCACCAAAAATAGTGATATAATTAACAAAATTATTTTTTATAATTGTTGACAGTGCTTGAGTAGTTTAGAGAATTTACAAAATGGATGTCAGTTTCCTTCCTTAGATCACCAAAATCAACAACAAGGCAATCGTTTCTATTCTTCATGCACAAAAGAGATCAAATTTCAAACGCCTATTCGCGCATTTTATGTTGAATCCTTTCACCCACACAGGATATGCTACATAGACAGAATACCGACTATTTCACTTGCAATGACCAGCTCTTTTGCCTAAATGACCCGCTCAACAAACCCAATGAACATCTGCATCTCCATAATTCAAAACCAAAGAATAATTGATCGTAGACACAAATGCAGCCGTTTAAGTTCTCAAGGATGATTCCCAGGCCGAGATGTCTCTAGGTATTCTACTCGTAACAGTTACAAAAGAGCCCATTCCTACTTATGGTTGCCGGCATCTCATTCTTAATATAGGTTTACGACGTGAATTTTCTCACAATTTCATCGTCGCCAAGGCTTCACACAATATTATAGGCCTTGGTTTCCTTTTGAAATATCGGCTCATTGTTGATCTGGCAATTCTATATCAGTATAAACGACAATCGTGATCCACTTGATCATTTGGTCAATATTCACCAAAAATAGTGCTATAATTAACAAAATTATTTTTTTGTAATTGTTGACAGTGCTTGCATAGTTCAGAGAATTTACAAAATGGATGTCAGTTTCCTTCCTTAGATCACCAAAATCAACAACAAGGTAATCGATTCTATTCTTCATGCACAAAAGAGATCAAATTTCAAACGCCTATTCGCGCAGTTTATGTTGAATCCTTTCACCCACACAGGATATGCTACATAGACAGAAAAACCGACTATTTCACTTGCAATGACCAGCTCTTTTGCCTAAATAACCTGGTCAACAAACCCATTGAACATCTGCATCTCCTTATTTCAAAACCAAAGAAGAATTGATCATAGACACAAGTGCAGCAGTTTATGTTCTCAATGATGATTCCCTGGCCGAGATGTCTCTAGCTGTTCTACTCGCAACAGTTACAAAAGAGCCCATTCCTACTTATGGTTGCCGGCATCTCATTCTTAATATAGGTTTACGACGTGAATTTTCTCACAATTTCATCGTCGCAAAGGCTTCACACAATATAATAGGCCTTGATTTCCTTTTGATATATCGGCTCATTGTTGATCTTGCAATTCAAAATATCAGACCCGTCTACCGGACGTGAGAATAGTTTCTGGATACTTGAGTCAGAACGTTTGGAAATTCAGGTTTCACAGCCAACTCCAGAGCATCGTTCGACAGAAATGTCAACAGATCTTCGAGAACACAAGTAATTGTTTGATCTCAGCAAGTCAGAGCTTCGCGTCTCCAACAAAATGCACCATGTCATCGCAACACGACAACCTATCGCACTCAAAAAGAGACCGCTTTCCAATGCTAATCTAAAAGCTACCCAAGAGGAATTTTCAAGAATTTTGGGAGAGGGAACTATCAGCCCATCAATAAGTTCATTGGCGTCACCATTGTACTTGGTCTCTAAATCAAACGGATCATACAGATTCGGTAGCGCCAGAAGAAATTGAATAAATTTGCGGTCGTCACTCCTTTTGGCCTTTTTGAGTGCATTCACATGCTTTTCAATCTTAAGTGTGCCACTCAAATATTTCAGAAGTTCATGGACGGCATACTCCACGATGACATCGATTAATGTATGTCATATTTTGATGACATAATAGTTTTTAGTCCAGACCTAGACTCCCATGCCAAGCATCTACGAAATTTTCCATCACACTTATGAAATCACGGACTCAAGATCAATTTTGACAAGTCGCAGCATGCAAATGCATCCATGGATTTCCTATGGCACTGTACTACACCTCAAGGCATACAAACTTTGCCGTCAAGGCCAATTCCATCAAGTATGTTGCGTCGCCCAAGACTTCTAAGTAATAAAAGTAAATTTTAGGATTCCTTAACTATTATCACAAGTTTGTTCCTGGCCTATCAAAACAACTTTATTCGTTATGTAGGCACCTACAGAATCAAAAAAGACTTAGTAGATAATTTACAATTTCTTGGTCGTCTGAAAATGAGGAATTATTCCGTCTTTTCATGAACTCGTTAGCAAATGTCACAATGGTAACTCATCCATATTTCCAACAATATTTTTTCTATTCCCAACCGATGATTCTGAATTTTTTACTGGGGCCACTTTGGAACAAAATATCGACGGATTATGGAAGCCTATCAGATATTACTCGCGTACACATTAACCAATAGAAACTAGATATTAAATTTTTAGTCAAGATCCCCTCGCCATCTATGACACAGTGCGCTACTTCATCAGCACCATTGGCAGCAGCGGGTTTGTTGCTTTAACAGATCATGCACCGTTAGTTAGCATTTACCGGAGAACGCAATTCCAATCCTAATAAGGGCCATCAACGGTAATTGTCTCTCAGCCTCCACGGAAATTAACTTTTTTGGAACGTCGCATGGCATTTACTTGAAGCCAGGATGTTTACAAATACTGAGCACAGCACTGTTTTCTAGATTTTTTTATATAAAAAACGTTTGGCATAAATAAAATAAACTGCGTTTCTTTTTCATTTTTTTATCGTGGGGAAACAGTAAATCGACGTTAGCATATATACCATCTTATTTATCCTAGTTGTGAATCTTAATCAGTCAAGGTCTTTTAGGTTTTTTTGTTGAGAAGCAAATTGCTTTTAGAGAATTTTTAGGAATTCAAAAATATTCTCTCCTACATACAAACTGTACCAAACTGAAAACCTGTGGACACTGATTTGTGATTTTGTTAAAGCACATTTAAACTAAAGCTCATCTCGTCATATTTTGACTGTGCCAAACTGAAAATCTGTAGACGTCTATTTGTGATTTTGTGAACGCACATTTAGTCTGAGCATATTTCATCAGTTTTTTGCGTGTGTCGAAGCTCATTTCGTTAATCTTAACTGTGGAAGCAGATTTTGGTAAGCGCTTTGTTATTTTTACGTCGTTTTATACATTTTATTTTGCTTATAAATTTATGCTTTTAAGATTCCGTAATATTTTTAGAATGTCAGGTCCAATTTTAGATATTGATGTTCCTGTATGGGATGGAGATTGCCAGTTATTCTTTATGCGAATAGACTGCGCTTCCCCGGTTTCCAGATTATGACAGTCATAAAAAACTGTCAAAACGTTTCGTAAAACTATCTTCAGAATTGCAGCGACGGATTTATCCGAAGCTTGAAGCCATTAGGAAACTACCCAATTCCATTTTGGGCCTCCAAAATGAAGTGGAATCCTTGCTGGATCCCACTGAAACTGACCACATAATAAATAATTATGCGCAGTTAGACATGCCAAAACTTGACCTCATCGAGATTTTTATGTAGATGCGGAAACGTTGGTATAAAACCAATATTTCTGATCATGAAGCTAAGGTTGTTTTTATTAATAACTTTCCCAAATCATTAAAATTGTTCGCCAGACAACTCCCAAACTCTCTGTCATTAGATGAATTAACAGAGAGGTGCAAATTAGAATTTAGGGGTTTAGAACCCAAGTTAAATTTGTCATCATTTTGTTCTCCTCCGCAGGATGATAGGATCACCTTTTTAGAGAGGACAATAGCGAACATGGCTAAAGTTCTAGAAAGATCAGCATAAGGGAAATCCGAGCTGAATCAGGTCAGCGCACGACGCATTTTTACACACAAAATGCGAAATAACAGTAGGCGGCGATCTAGATCCTCGCAATCTTTTAATAGATATGCCCCAAAGAACTGGTTCGATAATCACCAGAAGTTTTTTATTCATGTCAAATCTGTCTCTGCCGCTTGGAAGAATTCCCGTATGAATGCCAATTTACACAGTTAACGGACCAGGCCTCAGAAAACAGACGCAGTGGAGCAACAGGATCAGGACACGTATGGCGTAGGAAGTAGAAGACCGTACTTTCTGCGCATCAACGGCACCAACGGCGTAACTAGGAAGTAATCTCTTAAAATGTGACATTCCTATTGACTCTTTCCGTCCACGCTGAATGTGCCACATAGACAGCCAAACTGACAATGTCATTCGTAATGGCCAGCCTACTATTTTGTATGACTCGGCAAAACAGCCTAACGAACTTCTGCACATTCTTCATTTCAGAACTGGCGAAGAATTCATCGTAGACACAGGTGTTGCAGTTTCAGTTCTCAAGGGTGATACAATGGCCGAGATGTCTCCAGACGTTTTACTTGCAACAGTTACAAAAGAGCCCATTCCTACTTATGCTTGCCGGCATCGCATTCTCAATATATGTTTACGGCGTGAATTTTCTCACAACTTCGTCGCCAAGGTCTCACACAATATAATAGGCCTTGATTTCCTGTTGAAGCATAGGCTCATTTTTGATTTTGACAATCAAAAGTTCATCGACCCCTCCACTGGACTTGAGCAAAGCTTTTGGACTCTTGCCTGCAAGCGTTTGGAGCTACAGGTCTTTCAGCCATCCCCAGTTAATTATTCAGCAGAGATATCAGCAGCTCTTTTAGAACACAAATCGCATTTCGATCTTAGCAAATCAGAGCTACGAGTCTCCAACACGATGCACGATATCGTCACAGAATTACAACCTATTGCACTCAAGAAGCGACCACTGGCCCCTGCTAAACTGAAAGCTGCCAAAAAGGAATTTTCAAGACTATTGGAAAAGAGAATTTTCAGACCATCGAAAAGTTCATGGACGTCACCACTGCACCTAATCTCCAAATCAAACGGATCGTACAGAGCCTGCGGAGATTATCGCAAGTTAAATTCAGTGACCAAATCTGATACATATCCTATTACCAATATAAACACCTTACTTTAAAAACTCAGCCGCAGCAATTTCTTATCAGTGATTGATCTCAGACAAGCCTACCATCACATTCAGATAGTGCTAGAAGATATTGAAAATACTGCGATCATCACTCCATTTGGTCATTTCGAATATCTCTAAATGCATTTTGTACTTAAGAGTGCTACACAGACATTTCAAAGATTCATGGACAATATACTTCGCCACGACGACGCTTAATGTATGTCATATCTCAATGACATAATTGTTTTCTGTCTAGACTTATAATCTTATTCCAAGCATTTACGAAATGTCCTCTCACACTTATCCAACCATGGACTCAAGATCAATTGTTACAAGACGCAGATTGCATCTACATCCGTTGACTTTCCGGGGCATCGTATCACCCACGAGATATTCAACCTTTACCGTCGAAGTCAAATCCAATCAAGAAAATGAATTCACCGAAGATTGTTAGCGGGTTGCAGAAAATCCTGGGAGTACTAAACTACTATCGTAAGTTCCTTCCGGCCCTTTATCCGTTATTTATGCACCTGCGGAATCGATAAGGACTTAGCAAGAACTCCATCATTCCTTGGTCATCTCAAGACGAGGAATTACTTCGACTCTCCATCAACTCGTTAGCAAATGCTACAATTCTAACGCATCCAGATTTTCAACTACCGTTGTTACTCACGCCAGATGCTTCTGAGTTAGCTATTGCAGCCACGTTGAAACAAGAGATCGACGGATTTCGGAAGTCTATCAGTTTTTACTCGCGTACTCACCAACCAGTATAAACGAGATACAACACTTTCGATCGAGAACTCCTCGCCATCCACGACGCAGTGCACCATTTTATCAACATCATTGTCAGCAGCAGATTTGATGTTTTCACAGATCATGAACCATTAGTTGGCGCAATTCAAAATTAGACTACAACTATGGCCAAGTACTCTTCCAGAGTAGAAAGACAGCTGTCACTTCTGAGCGAATGACAATTCAAGTGCAAACAAAACTTCACTGAAGATGCAGTTTCCAGGCCAGACGTCACCATTCGAATTCAACTCCGTGACCCTCAGGGAATCTGCACTAACGCCATCCCTCCTGGAAACAGAACACCGCGGGGACACTTACATACAAAGATCAGTAGCCCGTCACCCCACCAAATTCGTATGCCGTCTCTGGGAAGGCTTACCTATTGTTCACTTTACGGGTACGCAGCCCAACAAGCCAGTTCTGCCGACCAGCCTTCAGAGATAAGTTTTCGACTCAATTCATTCAATTTCTCACCTAGGAAGCAAGCCGACTGTCCGACTTCTTACAGATTGTTTCTGGGGTCACATGCTCAAGCAGAACGTTAAGCGATGGGTCTTTGAGAGTGCCAGAAAAAAAGATTACACGACACACTCGTTCTAAGTTGCAACATTTCCGATCAGCTTCACACATAGACATCGTCCACATCGACATAGTTCATCTGACAAAGATTCAAGTTTTCAGCTACCTTCTAACTATGATTGATAGATTTACACGATGGCCTGTGGCATTACCTCTTGGCACCATTTTTGCAGACGGAGTCGCTAACGGTTTTATCTCTGCATGGATATCCCATTATGGTGTTCCCAACGAGGTCATTACTGATAGAGGCACTTACTTCTCATCGGGTCGTTTCAAAAAAAACCTTGCAGTTAATGTGATGCACCTTACGCCATACGACTGCCTTTTATTCCCAATCTAACGGTATGGTAGAAGGAAATGCATAGTGAAATCAGAGCTGCTTTATCATCCTCGTCCATTTATGGCAAGTGGATCGATGCACTACCTTTATTTCTACTTGTCATGCGTTTCTGTACTCGAGAATTTATTAAAATGTCTGCGTCACAACTCTTGTATGGCATGAATTTTTGTCTGCTTAGTCAACTCCCACGTCTACTACCCGCACAGGATGTCCCACAAAACGAAGCTACCCGCCTCCGATATCATTTTGGTAACATGTCTGAACAGCAGCCGAGATATACGCCTCGTCCAGCCTTCGTTCACCCGCAGCATCACAGCTGCAAGAGAGTATTCGTTTTCAACGACGCTCCTGTTGCACCACTTCAACCAAAATATCGCGTTCCTTAACCAAAATTTGCTCAGACAGCCGAAAAACTTCATTACCATGTAAGGTGCGACACCTACTTAGTCAGGTTGAAACCGTTTGTCGAACCACCTGATCCTGCGAACATCCAATCTTTGACGCGCGTCTCAGGCTCTATCTGTCTAGAGCCTCAACCTAGCAATAGATTGATTTGCTAACGCATAATTGATTATCTTTTTGCATTAATTTTACATTGTTTCACGTATGAACTGTTTAACTATATGCGCACCACTTTCGCCCTTTGTCACGCAACGTGGCATCTATGAATCCCAATGAGTCATTTACTTCCATCGCACTCACTTGTCTCACGTGGTATAACCAGCTGTTCTTAGCTAACAATTGTGTAGAACTTTTTAACGGTTCTTCGGTATTATGTTATCTCTGCGGTAATGTTCGAGTATACTTTATGTCGTTACTATTTCATTTTCATGTATATATTTTCACATTTTACTGTTGTAACTTATGGCGTACACCCGAGCTCACACTGCCTATTTTGTTATGACCAGATACTTAGAGCTAACACCTTGTGTAGCAACACTAAGTAGTCATCGGTTTCATATCATGAAACAGGCCACTTTCAATGTATATCTCAACTTCATCAGTTGCAAAGTGACCACTCTACGAATATCATGACCACAATGTGGAGCACACAAAAGCTCCTATGGTCGTATTCAAACACATTGACGGCGATCCAGCCTGCCTAGGATTTAACTTAATCCTAGCAACTTCACTGGCAATCTACCTTTCAATCCTCACGCTGCGGCTCTCCAAATCTCACACTGCTCTATTTTGCCTCACGCGGTATGACTGGCCACTACAGATAACCATGTGTGTAGTAATTCCTAGTGGTTAATTGGTGTCATGACATTGTTAGAGGAACGACCAGCCCAGAATTTACGGTACATTATTTTAAAAATTTTAATAGTTATGGGCAGAATAGTAACCAATTGCTTAACAGGGATTGAACTCTGCCCTATATTACATATCACGTCTCGCCGAGAGAAATGTTTTTCTTTTTCCAGAGAGGAAAGTGATGTAACGGTTTAAGAAAAATTCGTCGAAATATTGCATAAATGAAATTTAAATTACATTTACGAGACACCAATTAAAACAAGCTAAATTTACCGTTAACCAATGGCGTGCAAGCTTAAGTTTTGAAATCTTTATAAGCACTGTGCATTTATGATGCTTGTCATTAGCACGTTCGATTTCTGCTGTTTGCTACGTGTGCCTGCTGTCTCGCGTCATACTGACTCTTCGCCACGCTCACTTCTGGACTAGCACCAATTGAGCTGAGACACCTAGTCACTGGGATATCATGCCAATCATTTTGTTGCACAGGTAGTGAAACGGATCAGTCATCTATTTATTGGAGATTTACGTATGCCAGTCACCACAGCGTTGTCGCAGATCTTCAACAAGACAATTCTGAGCCTTCACACAGCCTCTCGCCCTCTGATTTCGACGCCACAACAGAAGGAACACCAGCCAGTCAACCAGAGCTGGTCTCAAATGTCTAGGAGTACTTCTAGACAGTGATATACAATACCTAACCTTCTCGGCATTTGCTGGAGAAAGAATTCCGGCCCTAATAAAGACCGCCGAAGTAAATGACTCTCAGTCTCCACGGCACTTAACTTTTTGTAACGTCGCGCGGCCTTTACTTGAAGCTGGGGCATTTAAAATTTTATAAAATATACAGTATAAGTGTAATGGCACAAATGAATTTTCCGACATATTATTAACATTAAATTACGTGTACCATATTCTGCTGTCAATTTTTGTTTAAACAGTGGAATCAGATTTTGGTAAACACTTCTTTATAATCATTTAAAATTTACTGGGCACTTATATGTGTAGTTATTTTATGCCTTTGTATTGTACTCAATATTAATATCATGTAAGTTGCTTCCAAACATGAATATCCTGAATTCTATGCTAGCTCAGTGTCCATCCGCCGATCTCACATCTGATGAAATTAGAATATCCTATTTAGACAGATCAATTTCAGATTTGACTAAAATCTTCGAAAGATACACCGTTAAAAAAGCAAATGCTAATAATACCATCTTAATAATACAATTGACAATCGAGATCATATCGATCATTCAGTCGATGTTCTCCAAAATGTTGATAATAAAATCAACAATATTATTTTTTAATTGTCAAAACTGCTTGCATTGTTTGAAGAATTTAACAATGTCAGTTTCCTTCTCCATCTGTCAACAAGCAACAAAAAGAGAACAATTTCTTTTCTTCACGCACAAAAGAGATCAACATTCAAACGTCTATTGCTGCACTTAGATACTGTTTGTGGCTGAGAACTAATATATATGCAAGTATGTATTAGATGTTGTGCACTTAGTTACAAATGATTTCAATTATGACCAGAAGGATAAATCAAAGGCAGCATAAACACAAAGTGTAATCTCGCGCATATTCGTTTTGTGCTTACTGGCGACTCATCATTAGGAGCTTGTTTTACGCCCTTTACCCACTATTTGGGTGAAGAATGTGGGAAAATAGGACGTTACAATCTCCTAGATAATTTGTAAACCTGCAATAGTGAAGCTTACACCATATGCGACAATGAGTCTTTAACGCTAATTCATAAAATACCAATTTGTTCCTAGCACAGCTAACTATTCTTTTAACATGTCTCACAAAGGAAGCTGTACATTGAATATTTATGACTGAATCCTAGATTATTTGCTGATGTTTAATCACAGCAACAAGAAAATAGATAGGATTAATTTCTGTCCTATTACCGATTATTAATGCGTTTTATTATTAAATTCATACTGAAGTCATACAAATATAACGTTATGGTATTTCTAGAGAACTCGATATTTTTTGGATCTTTTGGATAGATGATTTTTAAATCATCGGAAATTCGCAAACTCGCACATTAAAGATGTTATTTTTCAAATGTGCAAATATGTTTTAAATAAAATTGCTCCCAAGATTGATCTTTCTGAAACGTCATGCAAAAATTTTAGTGGTCTTGATCTCAAATTGTTTACTTGAAAACTCATTTTTCGATTATACATATATAATACCTGAGTAATCTAAAGATATTCTGAAAGGTATTCAATGAATTAATCGCTTTCATAATTGCATCAAAAGATATAGAGTCAAAAGCTTTTGAGATATCAATATAAACTATTAAGGTGTTCAAATTTTTCTCATCTAGCGCTATTACATACTTCCACATGGAAAGCATTTTATTAATTAACGATTGTTATTTCGTAAAGCCATGGTGCTTTGTGTCAAAATCAACCGGAGATATAATTTCCAAATGATCTATTATCAGTGGATCTATTATCTTTAAAATGAAGAGATAATAAAAATTATTATATTGTAACACGCGGCTCAGCCTTACAATCCAATGAAGTTCAATTTTAACAAAAACAGTTCTCTTCAAGGTCAAATAGTCTAATTCTGGTTTTACACAATGTTTCTCTTAACTGTGATTTTAGCAACAATCTCTGTTAGTTTCAAGCAGTTTTAATTGAGATTACTTGAACTGCAAATTTAATTAAAATTAACAGGGTTGTAATGACACAAATTAATGACCGACATATATCGTAAATTAAATTAAATTTTATTTACGTTGCACCAATGAGAAAAAAGCGAAACTTGCCGTTTAACCAATAGTGTGCAAGTAGGCAGGGCATGCTATTTAAGCACGGCAATTTACCATGCAAGTCAGTTGTTGCATTTGCATTCTGCCTTGCGTCACGCGTGTGCGTTCTGTCGGCTGTCAATACCTACGCTGGTGATTTGATAGTTTCACCAACAATTGGCTACATCCGTGACTCATCTTGTTGCGGTATAACCAGCGAGACGAGCCAATTAATTGCAGAACCTGAACGACGTTATCCACATCGTGATTACAACTCTACCACGGGAGCAACAACAACCAGAGTCCACCCAAGGCTCTAGGACATCTTCACACTCTGAATAATTCAGGAGAACGCACGACCAGGCCCTCTTAAGGGCCCCCTATCAGTAACAAATCTCTATTCAGAGCACCTTAACCGAGTTTGTAACGTCGTACGGCATTTACTTGAAGCCGGGGCGTTTACAAAATTGGCGACCGCGCCAGGATATTGATTATTGTTCTGATTTTTTTGGTATAAATAAAATTGACTTCCTTTTTCATTTATTTGGGATAAATAGATTAACATTTGCGTTTTCTTTACCCTAATCGTGGTCTTCTGGGAATTTTGTTGGGTGTATATTCGTGGATTTGTGTTGAATTTTTTTTGGGGGGGATATAATAATAATACATTGGCATCAAAGGCCAACGGGGCCTCTGTTCATCTTTCCTACGTACAAAACGGCACCGTACGTACTCGACAGGCTCAATTGCGGATTTTTGGAAGAAGTTACTGTGACGTGCTTTTGTTCTGCGCTCATACACCTGTGGAAGCTTTTTGTGGGTAAGCGTTTCGTTAAAGTATATTTATATATTTTCATATTGCTTATAAATTTATGCTTTTAAGATCCCGTAAGATTGTTAGAATGTCAGTTCCAATTTTAGATATTGATGTTCCTGTTTGGGATGGAGATAGTAAACTATTCTTTATGCGCGTAGACTCCGCTTTCTCCCCGTTTCCTGATCATGACAGTCATCAAAAACTGTCTAAGGTTTTTGCTAAACTACCTTCTGAATTGCAGCGACGGATTAATCCTAAGCTTGAGGCTATTAGGAAGCTACCTAATCCGATTTTGGGTCTACAAAACGAAGTAGAATCCTTGCTTGGGCCCACAGGAACGGAGCAGATAATAAACAAATATGCGCAGTTAGACATGACAAATCTGGGCCCCATCGAAATACCGAGGGGATTACGGAAACGTTGGTATAAAACAAACATTTCTGACCATGAGGCTAAGGTTGTTTTTATTAACAATCTTCCACAAACATTAAAACTCTTTGCCAGACAGCTTCCCAACACTCTCTCTAAAGATGACTTATCTGAGAGATGTGAGTTAGAATATATGGTTTTGGAACCCAAAGTGAACCCATCATCCTTTTCTTCACCCCCGCAAGATGATAGACTCTCTTCTTTAGAGAGGACAGTGGCGAACATGGCTAAAGTTCTAGAAGTATTGGCCATTACCAAATCCGAGCTCAATCACGTGAATGATCGACCAAAATTCGTTTCCAAGTCAAATTATAATGGTAGGCGGCGATCGAGATCTCCGCAATCCTTCAATAAGTATGCCCCAAAGAACTGGTGTTATAACCACCAGAGGTTTTTTATGCTTGCTAAGTTTGTCTTTGTCGTTCCGAAGAATTTCAGAATGAGTGTCAATATCCACAGCTGACGGAAAGGACAACAGACCGCAGGCACAAGGGTGCATCAGTATCGGGAAACGTCTGGCGCAGGAAGTAGAAGACCGTACTTTCTGCACATCAACGGCATCAACGGCGCTACAGGGAAGAAGCCAACTACAATCCGACATCCCTGTCGACTCTTTTCGTCCACGCCGAATTTTTCACATAGAGAACCAAACAGACAATGCCGGTCGCAATCACCAGCCTACTTGTTTGCATGACCCGGCCAAACAGCCCAACGAACTTCTGCATCTTCTTGATTTCAAAACTGGCGAAGAGTTCATCGTAGACACAGGTGCGGCAGTCTCAGTTCTCAAGGGTGATTCAATGGCCGAGATGTCGCTAGGCGTTCTTCTCGCAACAGCTACAGGCGAGCCCATACGAACTTATGGCTGCCAATACCGAACACTCAACATAGGTCTACGACGTGAATTTTCCCACAACTTCATCATTGCCAAGGTCTCACATAATATAATAGGCCTTGATTTCCTTCTAAAATTTCGGCTCATTGTTGATCTTGCCAATCAAAAGATCATCGACACCTCCACCGGACATGAGCAAAGTTTTTGGACACTTGCCTCCGAGCGTTTGGAGTTACAGGTCATTCAGCCAACCCCAGTGCATCATTCAGCAGAGATATCAGCAGCTCTTTGAAAATACAAATCGCTTTTCGATCTTAACAAGTCAGAGCTACGAGTCTCCAACACGATGCATCATATCGTCACAGAAGGACAACCTATTGCACTCAAGAAGCGACCACTGGCTCCTGCTAAGCTGAAAGCTACCCAAGAAGAATTCTTCAAGGCTTTTGGAAGGGGAATCATCAGACCATCAAGAAAAGTTCATGGGCGTCACCACTGCACTTAGTCTCTAAATCAAACGGATCGTACAGAGCCTGTGGAGACTACCGTAAGCTAAATTCAGTGACAAAATCTGATGCATATCCTATTCCAAATATTAACACTTTACTTAGAAAAACTCAACGGCAGCAATTTCTTCTCAGTGATTGACCTCAGACGAAGCGTACTCATCACATCCCGGTAGCACCAGAGGATATCGAGAAAACTGCAGTCATCACTCCATTTGGCCTTTTTGAATATCTTTACATGCCTTTTGGACTTAAGTGTGCCACTCAGACATTTCAAAGATTCATAGACAACATACTTCGCGACGACTCTGCTTATTTTATGTCATATCTCGATGACATTATGGTATTCAGTCAGATCTAGAATCTCATGCGAAACATCTACGAAATGTCCTCTCACGCTTATCCAACCACGGACTCAAGATCAACTGTGACAAGACGCAGATGTACACTTCATCCGTCGATGTCTTAGGGCATCGTATCACGGCCCTAAGGTATTCAACCGTTGCCCGTCAAAGAATCAGTCAATCAAGAATATCAAGTCACACAGGACTGTGAGAGCAGAGTTGAAAAGAATCACTGGGAGTACTAAAATATTATCGCAAGTTCCTTCGGGCCTTTCAAAACAACTTTCATCCTTTGTGCAGGCCACCTGCGGAACCGTAAAGGACTAAGCAAGAATTCCATCATTGCTTGGTCATCCGAAGACGAGGAATTACTTCGACTTGCCATCAACTCGTTAGCAAATGCCACAATGCTAACTCACCCAGATTTTGAAAAGCCATTTCTACTCACGACAGATGCTTCTGAATTCGCTATTGGAGCCACGTTGGAACAAGAGATCGACGGAGTTCGGAAGCCTATCGGTTTCTACTTGCGTACTCTCCAACCAGTAGAAACGAGGTACGACACTTTCGGCCGAGAACTTCTCGCCATCCACGACGCAGTGCGCCATTTTATCAGCATCATTGGCAGTAGCAGATTTGTTGTTTTCACAGATCATACACCACTAGTTAGCCCACTTCGAAACGCAACTTCATCTATCGCCAAGTACCCTGCCAGAGTGGAAAGACAGCTTTCTCGTCTAAGCGAATGGCAATTTGACGTCTTTCACGTCAAGGGCAAACAGAACTTCATCGCAAATGCCCTGTCCAGGCCAGACGTCTCTCTACAAGCACCTTCGCCGTCACCATTCAATGTCAACTCCGTGTCACTCAGTGAACCTGCACTAACGCCAACTCTCCTGCGAACAAAACAACGCGGTGACATTCACATTCAAAGATCAATAGCCCGTCACCCAACCAAGTTCATATGCCGTCTGTGGGAAGGCTTACCAATTGTTTACTTCACGGGTACGCAGCCCAACAAGCCAGTTCTGCCGACCAGCCTTCAGAGAAACGTTTTCGATTCAATTCACTCAATTTCTCACCCAGGAAGCCAAGCGACTGGCTGACTTCTTACAGATCGTTTCTGGGGTCACAGACGTAGGCAGAATGTTAAACGATGGGTCTCAGAGTGTGCTATTTGTCAGAAAAACAAGATCACACGACACACTCGTTCTAAGTTGCAACAATTTCGAACTACTTCTCGCCTAGCCATCGTCCACATAGACATAGTTCATCTGACAAGGTTCAAGGTTTCAGCTACCTTCTAACTATGATCGATAGATTTACACGGTGGCCTGCGGCATTACCTCTTGGCACCATTTCTGCAGACAAAGTAACTAACGGTTTTATCTCTGCATGGATATCCAATTATGGTGTTCCCAATGAGGTCATCACGGACAGAGGCACTTGCTTCTCATCTGATCGGTTCAAAACCACCTTGCGGTACATGGGATGCATCTTACGCCAGACGACTGCCTACCATCCCCAAGCTAATGGTATGGTAGAGAGAATGCATAGAGAACTCAAAGCTGCTTTAGCATCCTCGTCTATTAATGGAAACTGGGTCGATGCACTACCTTTAGTTCTGCTTGCCATGCGTTCCCGTACTCGTGAATCCATTAAAACATCTGCGTCACAACCCTTGTATGGCATGGATCTACGCCTGCCTAGTCAGCTCCCACGTCTACTACCAGCACAAGATGACCCACAAGACGAAGCTACCCGCCTTCGACTTCATTTCGGTAACATATCTGAACAGCAACCGAGACATACGCCTCGTCCAGTCTTTGTTCACCCACAGCTCCACAGCTGCAAGAGAGTACTCGTTTGCAACAATAATGCTCTTGCACCACTACAACTAAAGTATCGCGGCCCTTACCCGATTTTGCTCAGACAACCAAAATACTTCATTATTATGCAAGGCGCTACACCGACATCAGTAAGCATAGACAGGTTGAAACCGTTTATCGAACCGCTTGATCCTGAGAGCGTTCAACCTTCTACACACGTCTCAGGCTCCGTCTGCTCACAATCTCAATGTCCTGCTTTGTATAACGCGTAATTGATTTTTTTAAAACATTAACATTATCTATCAAAATTTTTTTTAACCTTACGTTATTTTTCGTATTTGTCTCACGTGGCATAACCAGCTGTTCTTAGCTAACAATTGTGTAGCATTTTTGAACAGTTCTTTGGTATTATGCCATCTCTGAGGCAATGTTCGTGTACATATTTTTATGCAGTTACCTTTGATTTAATGTATATATTTTTACATTATAATGTATTTCTCACACATGACATTACACTGCCTATTTTGGTATGACCAGCTACTTAGAGCTAATGCTTTCGTGTAGCAACACTAAGTAGTGATCAGCTTCATATCATGGTACAGGCCACTTTCAATGCATATCTCAATATTATCTATTGCACAAAGACCACTCTACAAATGTCATGACCACAACGTCGAGCACTCTAGCTCCTTTGGTCGTATACAAACACCTGCTTAGGTTTTAACTTAAACCTGGCAAATTCAGAGGCGATTTACCTCGAAATCTTCACGCTGCTCTATTTTGCCTCACATGCTATGACCGTCCACTAGAGCTAACAATTTGTGTAGCAATTCCTAGTGGTTACCTGGCATCATATTATTGTTGAAGCAACGAAAAAGCATATTTAAGCCCAGCACTTATGGTTCATCATATTTTTGCTTAACTTGGTTCGAACTCTGTCATGCATTTCTTATCTAGCCTCGCAGAGAGGAATTCTTTTTCATTTTTTTCAGAGAGGAAAGTGTTGTAACGACACAAATTAATGGTCGACTTATTGCGTAAATTAAATTCAATTTTATTTACGTTGCACCAATTAGAAAAAAGCGAAACTTGCCGTTTAACCAATAGTGTGCAAGTAGACAGGGCATGCTATTTAAGCACGGCAATTTACCATGCAAGTGAGTTGGTGGCATTTGCATTCTACCTTGCGTCACGCGTGTGCGTTCTGTCGGCTGTCAATACCTACGCTGGTGATTTGATAGTTTCACCAACAATTGGCTACATCCGTGACTCATCTTGTTGCGGTATAACCAGCGAGACGAGCCAATTAATTGCAGAACCTGAACGACGTTATCCACATCGTGATTACAACTCTACAATGGGAGCAACAACAATCAGAGTCCACCCAAGGCTCCAGGACATCTTCACACTCTGAATAATTCAGGAGAACGCACGACCAGGCCCTGTTAAGGGCCCCCTATCAGTAACAAATCTATATTCAGAGCACCTTAACCGAGTTTTTAACGTCGTACGGCATTTACTTGAAGCCGGGGCGTTTACAGGGTTTTGTTTAATAATAAAACACACCGTAATATTACTAAATAGACAGCTGCCTCGCAAAACCTATTACAATAACTACAAAACCTCCTACAATATAATCATTGGCACACTTTGTCTTACATACCTTATGCAAAGGTATAGCTATGTTCTTTAGAATATCGATTAATGTATTAACATCCTTCAAAACTATGTTTATATAGACACCGAGCGCAGTCATACAAGTGGAAGTCAATTGAAGTAGATTATCAATCGATATACCAAGTTGAACATTTTGTTTTTTAAAATATTTTCCTTTAAACAGTAATTTTATCAATGAATCACTTCCATTACTAGTTCCGATTTCTCGTTATCAGAAAGATCAGTTAGATCACTAATATGGCTTTCATTATATAGATTTCATATCAAATTAGCAAATTTTTCCTTTAATTCACAGAGAAATTCGTGCTCAGCTTTACCCACCGGTAATATGAGCTTAAATTTCTTATTATATTTACTGTGATCATTTAGAATTTGTATCCTAATCTAGGATTGCTTTTTAATTTTGCCAATATGATTTTGTCTGATCTTTGACAGATTGCCAGTAATGATGATGTAATTTCCTTGTAAATCAAATCTAATATAATTTTTTAATACTTTTGATAGTACTGCATTCAGTATATTATCTCTTTTACTTCTTAATTTACTTAATATTCTATAATTTTTTCCGGGATTGTATCCGTAAATGTAGACGGTTGAAATAGATTACGCAATATCATTGAAACAGAAGTGACAAATTCTTCACTGTTCATAATATATAAACATTCATAATCAAGCATTTCACACAATTCTCGGGAAAAATTCCAGTTAATTCTGAAACATTGCGCGTGTACATTCTCAAAAGTTTATCTACTGTCTTTTGCTACTCATGATGCGCTATCGTAAAATAACTTGTTTGTGGTTCAATACTTTATAGTAATTAACAACGTCATAACTTTGCCCGCTAACGGATTCTATTTCTAAATAGACTTGATTCAAAAATTCCAAACCTCTAGTTGTTTCGTTTATAATTTGCTTTCGATCATAAATAGAGAACACATTGGTTATTACACTGTCAACCATTCTATTAAAATGGTCTACTACAAGGTTATAACCACGACAGTCCAAAATAGATAGGAAATAAATGGTAAAAAGTACATTATCTTTTAAACGGGCATACAGGGATCTATAGACTAACTTCAAGATAAAATTATCAATTTGTATAAGTATAAAATCAATGATAGCATTAAAAATGATTTTGGGTCCTAGCTAGGGCTTGCAGGAAATTAACCGATAGTCCTCGCAGAAGCGCACTTATTATGATCAAGCAGTCAGTACAAAAATGGAGCAGCTTTCGAGCCGCAGAAGTGAACATAAAATAATAAATATTTGTATTTTTGTTTTACTAAATCGATGCCCTTTATTCTAGCAAAACCGTATATATAATTGATTAAAAATAAAGTATGCGTGTAAATATAACTAATGACGTCTGACCAATTGGTAAGCTTAGTAAGAAGATTAACTGCACAGATGAACAGAGATATTTATAATTAAGTATTGGCGGAATGATATACTATTATTAAATTCCGTATAAACGACCCAGCCAATATAGGTGAATTCAATTATGGCGACCACACCAGAATATAAGCCTATGCTTGTACATTTGGATGCAGAAAGTCCACATTTGTGGTTATGAAAATTTAAAGCCTCATTTCGAGCACAAGAAATAACGATCAAAGCACCTACTATGCACGTGGCTATCTAGAAATTAGCTGACCTGACAGTTGCAGTGCAGTTCAAATTTCCTGCTTGCCTGACGTATAAAGGATATAAAAGACGAGTGTTGGATCATTTCCGAACGGAACCTAAGAGGTGTATTCGGAATTGTATAGACTGAAACCATTACAGGGTGAGATGCCGATTGATATTACGGAATAATTTAAGCGGTGGTTGAGGCCATCATGTTTATACTGCTGGATTCTTCCAGATACGACGCAGAATTCAGCATCCAGTGAGGTTTTGAAGAAAGAATTCAAGCTTTTCAAAGTTTGGCCATGCTGACCAACAAAGTGGCAGCTGCGACTTCACGTATGGGTCCCGTTAGAGCACCGACAAGAGCAGAAAACCTTACTGGAATTCTTCGCAGCATAATAAGCAAGTCTGCGACAGACGGCGATAGTCAATATATAAAGACACCAACTTCGACGAATATATCGTCTAAGAGGCAGCTAGACCATTATAGTGCTCTTAGGGAACGGCCAGTTCAATGGGGCAATAGAGTCCGTCATCTAACTAATCAGGATAGTCGAGATCATGCCAAAAATATAAATCCTTCGGAGGTTCAGATATGTAGATCAAGAGAAGACCAGCAGAGAAACGTAAAAAGTGTTCTGAATCAGGTGGCCTTCGAAGAGAAAGAAGTATGGGAAACTTTGCCATATGTAAGGATTTTTATTAAAGTTAAATTTTAGAACTCTGCAACGGACAGCCAGTTATAATGCAATTCGATATTGGTAAGTTTTCCAGCAGTTGGAAAGAGTTATGAAGCCAGTACAACACTATATTCCAATTTCCTGGTTGCAGCGTATGTCCAGGGCCGACGGTCGATCGCTTTTAAACAATGGTTTAAATTAAATTGAGTTTACGAACCACCAAAATTATATAGTGCTTCTCCAAAGAAATTAGTAGCAGCTACTCGAGCGACAAAATAGATGATAGAGGCTAGCGTTCATGAAGCATCCTAATCTGTTTTATGGGCTCCCATTGCTTACGTTACGAAAAAGGATGATTCGCTCCGACCGGCGGTAGATTTACGGCAATTAAACTCAGTGACCAAACCTGTCCCGCATCCCATGCCTGCTCTGTATGATCTAATCCTACAGATAGCGGGAGGCAAATGGTTTTCCGTACATGAACTTAAACTGAAATTTTGTTAAATTAGCATGCGGCTCAAAGACCGATGGACGTTAGCGTTGCAGGTACCCTAAATTCATTTTCAATTCACTTGGGTAACATTTGGTCTTAAGAAAGCAACGAAAAAGTTCCAAAGAATGATAGACTCTTTCGTGTCCGGATTTTCCTATACAATAGTTTACATTGAAATTGTTATTATATGGGCCACTACTGAACACGAATTACGTATTAGACTGCCGAAGACGTTTGCCAAATCCGTAGAGTGGCGCTTGCATTTTAATCCACCAAAGTTCAGATAGGTCGGTAAATGCGGTTCCTGGGTCATTCAATCTCAGAGGAGAAATTTGAATTTACAGCATATCAAGGAATATCTTGTGCCTATTAATAGAAAAAAATTTCGCTGGTTTATTCGTATAGTGAATCTCTATTGACCATATCTCGCACGGATGGCAGTTATGCAGCAACCCTTGTCTGACTTTACTAGTGCCAAGATACAATTTCGTGGGACGAATTATGATCAAGAAGAATTTATGCTATGCAATCAAAAATTAATAGACGCAACTTTTTTGACTTTCCAGGTAGGCAGTATGTCAATTGTTACAGACGCGTCAGATATTAGCACATGCCAGGAAATAGTCAATCAATTAAAAACGGCATAGTGGTGTCCGCACCTTATAAAGCTTTGAGCCAGCATAACGGCCTATTGGTGCGAAAAGATAGACAAACAGCATTGCTGTTTATGCCGCAGTCAATAATAACAGAATGAATAGCGTTCTGGCATGAAATGTTTGGGCATCCTGACGCCGGGCGTCTCATTGATACATTGCTGTTGCCATTATATTGGCCTGGCATGTCCAAAGAAATTCGTTGCTATTGGCAACGGCGCAGTACCTGTCAGCGTTGTACGCCAAAAAAACAAACAGTTCACCTCGATTGCTTTTAAGGCCATTGCATGGAACCAGCTTCTGAATATTGACTTGGTAGGTTCACTGACTGGAAATCGTGGGGATAGACTATTTGTTTTCCATGGTCGATAATTTTACCCGATGTGTCGAGTTAGTACCAATGAATAAAACCACAAAAGAGAAGATTATAAAGTGTTTAGAAGATTGATTGTTCAGTCGGTTTATTGCAGCACAAGTTATTGTTACAGAAAAAGGTGCACAGTTCCAATCAAGGACCTTGACATGGAACGTTCCATCGAAACCACTTACCAAACGTAGATCAACGCAACGGCTAAGCAAGCAGACCGGATGATGAAAGAATTATTGTAATGTTAGTGCCACAAGAGCTCGGGATCCTTGAGAGACAAATTACATTTGGTCGAGCGGGCCATGCGATTTACATGATCAACAGATGCAAGATTCGTTCCACCAACCTAGGTGTATGTAAGGCATATTAGACTGCCAGGTGAAAGAGTAATCCCAGGATCTAATGAGCGATTCACCATAGCGTATATTCAAGAGCGCTTAAAACAGTTAACTGAATATGTAGGCATCACATAATAACAAGCCTATGCAAGACGACCTATACGTCTTCGCCTAAAGGTCGACGAATACGTCATGGTCTTGATGGTCGAGTCCATGACATTGCACGCTGTCAATGATTGGCCGTATCTTATGAAAAGGGTGAATACAGAGCACGATACATTTGTCGTTAAAATGCACGATGGACCACGAGCTGTCACACTTGATCGTTTAAGCAGGGTGCCAAAGCCAATTCCCGAGGGGGAAAGATGGAACAATAGCTATCTTTGAGACCGAGAACGCACCAAGAGACCTATCTAGGGCTGTCATGAATTAAGACTGAAAGTTTTTGCAGAATCACACGTATTATGATGAAGCAGTCAGCACAATAATGGAAGCAGCATTCAAGCCGCAAACGTGAACATAAAATAATAAATATTTGTATTTCCGTTTTACTAAATCGATGCGCATTATCCGAGAAAAATCCTGTATATAATTGATTAAAAATAAATAATGTGTGTAAAGATAACAAATGGCTTCTGACGGATTAGAAAACGTAGTAAGAGAATTGAATTCACAAATTAACACCTTGACTACGGAGATAGGGTTAATTTAGTCTCGGATGGATGACACACTAATAATAAAAATGTATGAGCGACCCAACCAATATAGGTGAAATCAATTGCACATTCTATGCTTAAGGTATTTCGAGACACTCTCGTTTCTCCATAAATGCCAATGTTTGAAGAAAGCTATTTTAGCTTTTTCGATTGTCATAATCAATTCACTCATATTGCCTACTTTATTGAGAAAATCGCCAAGATACGTTAACATGTAAACTATAGCCAGATCTTCACTTTCAGGCCGCAGATTTAAGGTGAATGATCATGTGTAAGTATCCTACATTAAAAGTGCAAAGTTCAAGCCAAAAGATATAACGAAGTATGTTAAATTAATCAATGTGGCATTTGAAAATGTTAAATTGTCGAATAAAAATACAATATCCTCTGCATAGTCAAGATCCACTAATGTATTGCTAGAGAGAACTTTGCGCAAGAGCATAGTTCATAATGTAACCTATAATGAAATTCAACACTACTAAGGCAACTGGACTGCCTTAATGGAAACCAATTCTAGTAGTAAATATGTTTTATTCATGTTAGTTTAACGCGACCAGAAGTCTTTGCATAAAGTGAACGCAAAATGTTTAAAATTTAGTGGGCATACTAATTTTGATAGAATTCCGAATACCAAATTGCGATCAGCTGGACCTATACGAACAAGTCCCGGCCAGATTTCATCGTTAATCCCAATAAAATCAATTTCAAATGTAGACTATTGGTTGTTTTGATGTAGTAGATAATTTATCTTTTCTGTAAACTCTCGAATATGCTCAATTCAACTGGTAAACGAAAGTGTTTCTAAACACAATGTGTCTTAATACTTCTTTTTCTACTATGCTCTTGAATGTCAGCTAATTTGTGTATTAACTGGTATAGTTAATAGGGTAGAATATTTAATTTTAAAAATTTAGGCATATATAGTAAATAAATAACTTTTTCCATTTAGAAAATTCTGGAAATCGGCAAACGAATGAAAAATTTAAAGCAAAAGTAAGAGTCAAATACGGTCAAGTTGCATTGTATCTAAACAAAATGAGGCTATCCTTCTTTAATCAACTGAATTGAAAAAATACTTTGATCCTGTGTAGGTCAATAAACTTATGGGACAATAATTAACTCCCCATGCTACTGCTGGTTTTATAAAAAAGTTTTTTTTAATTATCCTTGTGCATATTGTCGAACATTGGGACTTGTGTTTGGTGGCTATTAATCAGCCTTTTAGAGATCTTAACTTGCGTGGTACACAATGCATATTCCTGGCTTAACTTTTATTATTTCCTGAATGCTTTTAGCAAAGCGATATTTACCAATAAAGTAATGAATTTAACTACAAATAATTATTCGTATTGATATTACAGAATGGATATTAAATTCACCATGAATATCCTTTTTCAAGGTTTTTAATCCCTGAAAATAAATCTGTGGCCATCAGTGAGACTGTGGGTATACCCAAGTTGTTGTAATAAAAAGATTGGAATATATATTATTTTAACATATTGGATAATAGCAATAATTGCGAGGATACAGAGAAAGATTGATTTCAATTTAAATTGAGAACAAAATTAATATTTATGCTTACCAAAATGTAGTCTGAAGATTAATTAATTTATTGAACATCAATTAACTCCTCATATAAAAATAATTCAAATTTTATTTTTTGGACATTTAATGCTAACGCTGGTTTCGTAAAACAATATTGTGATTTTTTTAAATATTGTAATTTTTTCTGGAAGTCTCTTTTGTTCATTATGTCAAAGTTTTTGTCTTGTCTTGGTAAATGTTTATAAGAGAGTTTTTCTGAGTTATTGAGTTGCATGCACGTCTTGCTGCATGGTTATATCTGAATAATCTTTGCTAATAAAGTATTGAAATTTGTATCTATCTATCGTTCTTAATACACATTATTGGGAAGGATCTCAAATTCACTTTAGGTTATTGACGTGGATTTTTTTCAAGGTCGCCACCGTGTCGTTCTGTCATCTGTGGATATCAGCGTATTTGGGTGAGCACACTTATTGTTATAGTTTATAAATTGCAAGAAATCTTATTGTAATATTATGTCTGTTTTAGTAAATATTGAGGATACAGAGCAATTAGCAGGTGGACTTAAGGGATGTAGTTTAAAATATGGTTCAGAGGAAATTAAGTGTTCCAAATTAGATGGCCGTACCGCATACGTGGATATTCCGGGCCTGGCATCTCCGAAGCTCTCTTACGGTAGTGACCAAAGAGCCTCTACATATAATTGCGACCGCGCCAGAATCCTCTGTGCGGAAAGATGTGATGTAGATGATCGCTTTGCCGCAATTCTATGGATAGCAATGTTATGCTCACTATGTACATACAAGACGACCATTCTGAATGGGTCGTAGATGCAAAATTTCATTTTAAACTAAAAAGAATGATCGAAGAACTTAATGGACGATATCAAACCGGAAAGATAGAACGGATGACTGACTTATTACGTCAGGTAAAGATGGGAAATCAACTACCATTTGAATTTTATGACAGACTTATATCAAAATCCATCGGGCTTGATATATCTGAGGAAGTTATAAACAGATTATTTGTAGCAGAATTGCCTGCTAGATTAAGATCCACTTTGGATGTTTATGATACATTGGAACTAGAGTGGCCAAAGAAGCTCGAAGGATTGGACAAATTGTATCGTCAGAAGGAACCTAAGGTGTATGCAGTAACAGCAGATTCACGCCTTAAGCAGCAACACTAACATCTCTCAGAGAGACTCCTGACCGTAGAGAATGAATTAAGTACCCTCCGACGGAAGGTGGGTTTAATGAAACCCAAGAGGGAAAGTTCCAACTGAGGTAGGGCGAATTCTCGGGGTCAAAGTTCAACTCCCAAGCATCGTAGAAACAATAATCGCATGAGGGTATTCAAAGACTACGCGAGGGGTGCATTTCGCATCGTAAATACACCGAGTTTGGAAAGTGTCAGGGGAAAAGATGCACGTCTCCAAGGATGGGTGGTCCCCGATGAAAAGAAGGTACTCTTCCTGTAGCCAGGATGAAGCTCCCGGAAAATTAGTAGAATCCTCACTAGTAGGAGCCGTAAGCGGGTTGCGCATGGAAGGCTCCAAGGTATGCATATTCGAGGCATACTAAAATCATCGAAGGTAAGTTCGGTAGCTTTGATAGAAGAAATGTGCAATAATACACTCCGTAAATCTGTTAGATTTCGGCTGGAAGGTAATCTCAAAGAGGTTGCTGGTTATAGTAACAATAAGTTGGTTATAACAGATGAACTTTGTGGGTTAAACCTTTTAATAGACACGGGTGCAGAGGTGAGTATAGTTCGATCCGCTATGGCGGAAATTGATAGCCCCACATTCGAAAATCAACTATGGGCTGCCAATGGAAGCCCAATTGAGGTTAAGGGAGTTAATAAATTGTCAGTGACATTGGGCAGAAATCGCCATTTACGTGGAATATTTTGGTCGCTGATATAAATGATGACATCATTGGGATGAATTTTTGATCCATTTTTATCTCGCTTTAGATCTCAAATCTAGGATAAATGGACAAGGCACTGGGATAGTGACTTATGCTGGGACTGGTACCTCAGTAGTTAGATCAGTGAGACAACCCAAACCCGTCGTCGCCGATGACTTGATGGATGTCATCGAGAAACACCTGACCGTGGTTTTACCTTTCAATGCTAAGCGGAAGGGATTGAAGACAGGCAAAGCACACCAAATCGATTTGGTGGAACAACTACCCTGTTTAACGAAGGCTCAACCGTTAACACAGCATATGCAGCAGGTTTCTATGGATGAATATAGGCGGTTGAGGGAAGAAGGAATTTGTAGACTTTCAAATTCCAACTTTCAATCTCAAATAGAGGTAGTTGCCAAACCTGAACCAGGTCAATGGAAGGTTTGTAGTAACTGTTTTGTCCACCTATGTTGGATGGTCCACGTACTTGTATGTCTTCCGTGTTTATTATTAGCGTATCGTCTAGACGCGCCTTAATTATGCCTAATTCTGCAGTTAAATTATTCATTTGAGAAGTCAATGCCTGAATTAACGTTTCCAACCCATCAGTAGACATATTAAATGTACCACTAATACTTTATTTTTACTCAATTATATATAGAATTTTGCTCGCACAACGAGCATCGATTTAATAAAATAAATTTACACATTAATTAATTTATGTTCACTTCAGCTCGAAGTCTGCTTTTCTCATTGGGCTGACTGCTTCATTCTTATACGGGCGCTTCGGTGAGGAATTTCTGTTGAAATAATGTCTGCCCTAGATAAGACCCTTTGTTCATTATTTGTCTTAAAGGTGACCATTGCCACATCTTCCCCCCCCCTCAGGAATTGGCTTTCGCACTCTGCTTAAACGATCCAGTGCAACAGCTCGTGGTCCATCGGGCAGGCTAACAAAAACAGTATTGTGCTCTGCGTCCACCCTCTCTACGCGATACGGCCCATCATTGACAGCCTGCAGTGCCATGGGCTCGACCTTTGCTACCATGACATAGTCGCTGACTTTTAGGCGAGTGCGTGTCGGTTGCCTTGCATAGCCTTGTCGCTGTGTGGCGCCTACATATTCAGTTAACTGTTTTAGTCGTTCATGAATATCCGCTATGGTGCAGCGCTCATGGGATCCTTGGATTACAGGTTCACCTGGCAGTCTTATGTGTCCTCCATAGACCATGGTCGTTGGAGCGAATCCTGTAGCTGTTGAGACAGTAAAGCGCATGGCCCACTCGACCAAATGTAATTTGTCTCTCCACGTTCCCGGGCTCTCGTGGCACCAACATCGCAATACCTCTTTCATCGTCCTATGTGCGCGCTCAGCAGTCGCATTGGTTTGCGGGTGATAAGTGGCCGTGCGGGAATGCTTTATGTCAAGGTCTTTGCACCACTGATTAAATTCTTTCGACTCAAACTGTGCGCCTTGATCGGTAACAATAACTTGTGGTGCACCGAATCGACTGAGCCATCGCTCTTCTAAGCACGTTATAATCTTTTCTGTTGTGATCTTCTTCAGTGGTACAAACTCGACCCATCGGGTAAACTTATCGACTATGGAAAACACATAGGACACGCCGCCGTGAGCTACCAGCAGTGGACCTACCAGGTCGATATGCAGAAACTCGTTCCGTGCAGTGGCATTGAAAGCAATCGGAGTGACTTTTTCTCGTTTTTGTGGTTTACAACGTTGGCATGTAGTGCACTGTTGACAATAGCTACGAATTTCTTTAGACATGCCAGGCCAATACAATCGTGACTGCAATGTCTCAATGAGCCGCCCAGCGCCGGGATGTCCTAACGTTTCAAGCCAAAAGGCCATTAATTCTGTTCTTATAGATTCTGGCACAAACCATTGCACTGTTTGTCCTCCTTTCCGCACCAACTGGCCGTTCTGTAGACTCAACGTTTTATATGGTGCAGACACCTCTGTGCCGTTTTTTAATTGATTGACTATTTCCTGACATGTAGCATCTCTTCCCTGTTCTTCAGAGACTTTTATAAGCGGCGAAACCCGCACAGCGGAAATTATGCTGAGCGCTTCGGCCGCCGCATTCTCGATTCCTGCTCTATGATGAATTGATATATCGTACTCTTCTAGTTCTTCAATGGCTCGATGTACACGTTTCTTCTCAATACATAGTGATCTCCAATGCACTAGCGCTTTGTGGTCGGTAAAGACGTCCACGTGTCCCCTGATGACAAAATATCTAAACTTCCGCAGCGCCCATTGTACGGCAAGTAATTCTTTTTCTGTGACTGTATAGTTCTGTTCCGCTTTAGTGAGTGTGCGACTTATATATTGCGCAGGACGTCCGTCAGCTTGTAACACCGCTCCTATACCAATATCTGACGCGTCTGTAACAATTGACATATTACCTACCGGGAAAGTCAAAATAGTTGCCTCTATTAATTTCTGCTTGCATAGTACAAACGCTTGTTGAGCCTCCTCCTTCCAACGAAATGGTATCTTGGCACTAGTTAACTGAGATAAGTGCTGTTGCGTAACCGCCATCCCAGCAAGGTATGGTCTATAAAAATTCACCATACCAATAAACCGGCGCAATTGTTTTCTAGTAGTAAGCACCGGATAATCCCTGATAGGTTGTACATTCAAATCTAACGGCATGCATACGTCCGCTGAGACTAAGTGTCCCAAGAACCGCACTTCTTGACCTATCTGTACCTTTTCTGGATTAAAATGTAATCGCCATTCTACAGCTTTAGCCAACATCTTCTGCAGCCTCACACGTAATTCGTTTTCAGTAGTGGCCCATATAATAACATAGTCCGCGTAAGCTGTTGTACAAGTTAAGTCAGACACGAACGAGTCCATCATTCTTTGGAACACTTTCGGTGCGTTTTTAAGGCCAAATGGTACCCGGGTGAATTGGAAATGACGTTGGGGTACTTGTACCGCTAACTTCCATCGGTCTTCGGGTTGCACGCCTATTTGCCAAAATTCCTGTTTAAGATCAAACAGGGCTAACCATTTGCCTCCCGCTAGGTGTAAGAACAGATCACGCAGAGCCGGCATGGGATACGGGTCCGGTTTAGTTACTGAGTTCAATTGCCTAAAATCAGCCGCTGGTCGGAGCGAACCATCCTTTTTCGTAACATAAACCATCGAAGCACGAAAAACAGATGTTGATGGTTCAAGAACGCCGGCTTCTATCATTTTTTGGGTTGCTCGAGTCGCTGCTGCTAATTTCTTTGGAGGAGCACCATATACATTTGGTGGTTCGTAACCGTCATTTAGTTCTAGCCATAGCTTAAACTGGTCGACCATCGGCCCTTGACGCTTGCTACAATCAGGCAGTTGGAATATAATGTTATATTTGGTTTGAAGATTCTTCCACCACCCAGGCAGACAACTGGTCTCCTCCTGCAACTTAGGGGTACATATAGACTTTATTGAACTTATTCCCTCAGGCCGCGATAGGCATACACGTTTATTTTGACAGTCTATCGTCTTAACCCATTTTCTAATGAAATCAAGTCCCAATAAGGGCGTTTGCGTATTCAAAACAACAAAAGACATATGATAGACATTTTCATTTATTAACAACTTCGTGTCCCACTCGCCCACAGCCACCATCGATGCGCCCGATGCCTGACATAAACTTGCTCTTGTAGGTTTTACATTGTTCAATGGCCAAGTCAATGGTAGTACCGACACATCAGCTCCAGTATCCAATTGTATTATTACTGGCTGTCCGTTGAAGAGTTCTAAAAATTTAACTTTAATGAAAATTCTTACATTTGGCAATGTTTCCCACACTTCCTTTTCTTCAAAGGCCATCTGGTTCGGACCACTTTTTTGTTTGTTCTGCTGGTCTTCATTCGATCCACCCGTCGGAGCCACCAAAGGATTAATAATTGTGCCCTGCTCTTTCCCACCTTTATTTGTGAGATTGTGCACCCTGTTACCCCACTGCACTGGCCGTTCTCGAGGAGCAGTACATGGATTTTGCTGACGCTTATACGTCGTATTCGTCGGAGCTGGAGTCCTTATATACTGACTTTGCTTCCAGGCCACTGGCTGTTGCCTTCTATCGCGGAACTGCATATTATGCCGCGAAGAATTCCAATACGGTATGTCGCTCCTGTCAGATGTCGTAACTGGACCCATGCGTAGAGATGCAGCTACCACTTTGTTTGTCATTATGGCCGAACTTTGAAGAGCCTGAAGTCTCTCTTCAAGGCCTCTCTGGGCGCTGGATATTTCACCGTATCTGGTAGGATCCAGCAGCATGAACATGATGGCCTCATGTGGTTGCAAGCCGGGTAAAGACTCGGTAAGCTTCGAGAACCACCGCTTGATACGTGCCATGGTATCCATGGGCATCTCACCCATTAATGGTTTCAGGCTGTATAATTCTCAGAACTCTTCCTGAGGCCTAGCCCGGAAATGATCCAACACGCGTCTTTTGTATTCTTCATACGTGAGGTCAACGGGCAATTCCAATTGGACTGCTACTGTCCGGTCCACTAATTCTTGGACAGCTACACGCACAATAGGTGCTTCCAATGTAAATTCATGGGCTCGAACTGATGCTTCAAATTTTTCGAACCACAACTGTGGCCTTTCCACATCTAGTGGTGCCAACATCGGCTTAAACTCTGATGACGTTCTGAAATAACTCGTCGATTCGACTGAAAACGCCGGTATATTTCCTCCTGATTCCTCTTTGGCGCGGTCGACATTGTTTTGTCCACCTATGTTGGATGGTCCACGTACTTGTATGTCTTCCGTGTTTATTATTAGCGTATCGTCTAGACGAGCCTCAATTATGCCTTATTCTCCAGTTAAATTATTCATTTGAGAAGTCAATGCCTGAATCAACGTTTCCAACCCATCAGAAGACATATTAAATATACCACTAATGCTTTATTTTTACTCAATTATATATAGAATTTTGCTCGCACAACGATCATGGATTTAATAAAACAAATTTACACATTAATTAATTTATGTTAACTTCAGCTCGAAGTCTGCTTTTCTCATTGGGCTGACTGCTTCATTCTTATACGGGCGCTTCTGTGAGGAATTTCTGTTGAAATACTGTCTGCCCTAGATAAGACCCTTTGTTCATTATTTGTCTTAAAGGTGGCCATTGCCACAGTAACCATCGTCTATTGAACTCGGTAACGAAAGACGATTCGTATCCTCTACCAAACCAGAGTACTTTGCTCAGGGATATAATGGGGTGTGAGGCTTATACTACTTTAGATCTGCAGAAAGTGTACTATCAAGTACCTATGGAGGCATAATGTATACCGTTTACTGCAGTGTGATTTTGTGGGGGAGGATCGCATGAATTCGTATGTATTCCTTTTGGTTTGAAGAATTCAGTTCAGACATTTCAGCGTCTGATGCAGGAAGTTCTTCAAGGCTGTCCATTTGCTAGAGTGTATATAGATATCATCATTATATACAATCAATCAAGTAAGGAACACCGGGTACACTTGGACATCGTTTTGTCTAAGCTGGAACATTATGGATTGGTAGTAAAGCCAGAAAAGAGCAGGATTGGTTGTTTTATTGTTAAATTTCTTGGATACTCCGGTTCCAAAAATGGAATTAAAACCTTGGAAGATAAGATCCAAGCAATCAAGTATGTGCCAGAACCCAGAACTGTACGTCAGTTTCGTAGATTTTTTGGGATGATTAGCTATTATCGTCGTTTTATACCAGGTTTAGCTTGAATTTTTGGGTCGCTAACTCGACATTTAGTTCGTGAACAGTGCACGATCAAGAAGTCCTGGCCTATTAATTTTAACCAAGAAAACAATTAAAAATTCCGGTGGACCAAAGATCTGTTAAGCCAAATTACCAGGTTGCAACCTGTTGATTGGACTAGGCCGTTTGAGCTGGTCACAGATTCTTCCGATGTAGCCATAGGGGCAGTGTTACATCAGAGGGATAATGGTATAGTCAAGCCGATAGGATTCTATATTCAGAAACTCGGAGATCGCGAAAAGCGATATGAGACGCTTGGAAAGGAGTTACTAGCGGTTTATTCTGCAGTGCAGTATTTTGAGCATTATCTAGATGGACATCAGTTTATTATATTTAACTGATCATAAACCGTTGATAAGTATTCTAGGGAAAGCGAATAGGCCGAATTATTCTCGGCGGGTGAATTCACAAATAACCTGACTCTCAAAATTTAATTTTACCATTACTCACATCTCAGGAAAAGAGAATGTGGTGACAGATACTTTCAGTAGACCTGACATATCAGATGAAGATATGATTCGTTTGGAGTCAATCGTATGCTCTGTTGTACCTTTGAATGATTTTGTCCTACAATTGATGGAAAAAAACAGTTTTTGTTCCGTAAGTAGCTGTGTTGACCAAGAATTCCACATATACACGCAGGAAGATTGGAGATCAATAGTTACTATGTGAAATTTCCAGGGGCCAACCTAGATCGTATGTACCGTTAGATTTAAGGTATAAAGTAACTATCAGGATGGTCACTGATAGATATGTATGGCCTAAGATGTCGATTGCTATACCAGAGAGTCGTTTCAATCATGTACATATTGTTATGGTAGAAATGTCCGAAATTTCTGGCCAGAAGTATTTACTTACGATGGTTGATCATTTCAGTCGTCAGTTTGAGGTAGAAATCCCGGAGGACAAGCCAGCTCAAGAAGTTTTACTTATGTTCTTCCATAATTGAGTGTCGCGATATGGTGTACCGGTAAGTGTAACTACTGATCGTGGTAGTCAGTTTATGTCTGAACTATTTATCAGACCATTGAATACAATGGCGATAGAAGTAAGACACCCATGTGCCTATAATCCCAGAGCTAATGGGATGGTTGATAGACTGCACAGGGAGCTGAAGGTTGCATTACGTTGCGCTGGTGGATCTAGTTGTATACATGATTTGCCTATGGTTTTGTTAGCGATGCAAAACCGATACAGAGCTCAGTTAGGAACATCCATAGCAAACCTATTTATGTAGAACCATTGAGATTACCTGAAGATCTTCTAATAGAAGATCCAATTTGACTCGATTGGGCCTCTAGTTCAGTAAATTGGTTTGTTGGGGAATTGAGAGATAAAATGAGTCGCTTAGCTCCAACCAAAACTAGAAGTCCAAAGTCTAAATGCTTTGTATCTTCAGATTTAAAGCTAGCATCTCATGCATATATAACTAACGAGAATAGACATAACTGTCTAACTCAGTTCTATAAGGGGTTATTTAAAGTCAATCATATGACTGATAAAATGCATTTATGGAAGTAAATGGCACAGTAGAGTTGATAAGTCTAGATCGCTGCATTCCACAGTGTACATGAACGGAGGAGGAGACTAAGGAATGGTATCCATCGAAGTATCAGGATGCTGAGGTGAGATGTGACTCAAAAATGTGTAAAAAAAAGAAAGCCAAATAGATGTGGGAAAGAAGTAAATATTAAAACCAAAAAAACTGAGGACAGAGAACAATGCAATATGAAAGTGAAACCTAGTGAAATACCAGCACAACATATTGAAACTCATTCTGGAAGATTCATCAAGAAACCAAAGAATGAGGACTTTGTAATATATGAGTAAATATCTTAAACATGAGGGTGTATGTGGAGGTTAATTAATTTATTTGACATCACTAAACTCCTTATATAAAAATAAATCAAATTTTATTTTTGGACATTTGATGTTAACGCTAGTTTCGAAAAGCAATATTGTGTTTTAAAGAAAATATTGTAATTTTTTTGTAAGTTTCTTCTGTTCATATTGTCAAAGCTTTTGACTTGTCTTGGTGAATGTTTATAAGTGAGTTTTTCTGAGTTATTGAATTCTACGCACGCTTTGCTGCATGGTTTTACCTGAATATTCTCTGCTAATAAAGTATTGAAATTGCATCCATCTATCGTTCTTAATACAGATTATTGGGAAGGATTTCAAATCTGCTTCAGGTAATTAACGTGGATTTTTTTTCAAGGTCCCCACCGTGTCGTTCTGTATCTTGTGGATATCAGCGTATTTGAGTGAGTACACTTATTGTTATAGTATATAAATTGCAAGAAATCTTATTGTAATATTAGGGCAGGTTTAGTTAATATTAAGGATACAGAATAATTAGCAGGTGGACTTAAGCGATGTAGTTTAAAATATAGTTCAGAGGAAATTAAGTGTTCCAAATTAGATGGCCATTCCGCATATATAGATAATCCGGTACTGGCATCTCCGAGGCTTTCTTATGGTTGTGACCAAGGGGTCTCTACCGAAGAGTTACGATTCAACGAATTTAGTTTTCTTAGTTACATCGAGAATTAATATAATCACTTGTAATACGATTGGAAAATAGTACAACAAAGACATGCCTACAAAATTATCAAATGTAATCGAATTTGAGACAATAATCTTTAGCTTTGTTTCTACGTAATCAGATGGAAATTAAAGCGCTGCTTTTAAAAATGTCATACCCAAATAAAATTTTTGAGAATCGAAACTGTTTTATCATGTTCGAATTAGAAAAATCGAATATCAAGAATAAAATAAAACAAAATGGCACAGAAATCCCCAATTAAATAATTTTGTAATTTGGTAATCTAACGTTACACAAACTCACCTCAGACCATTTGTGTAAAAGAGTACAAAACAGCAAAACGTAAAGACAAGGTAGGTAATATAAACAGGTAAATATCGAGAACAAGGATAATGTGCCCAATCTAACCAAAAAAATTTCCCCCTTAAAAATCATGATTATAAGAAAATATTTCAATATAACAATAAACAAAATGAACGTAGAATAAGTAATAAAATAATATATTTATTTATTTAAAAAAATTGCATTGTAAAATATTTACGGATAAATCTAATATTGTTATAACAAAATGAAAAGCAACTAAGAAGCCTTAAAGTCATTTGTTAATTAATCATACTGTCGCCCATAAACATAGCATTGTAACGGCTCAGAACGATTCGTCGACATATTGTCAAAAGAAAATTCTAATTTCCTTTACGCGGCACCAACTAAAAAAAGAAAAACTGCCGTTAATCAATGATGTGCGAGCTTTCGTTTTCAAAATTATATAAGCACGATGCATTTACCATGCTGGCATTTTCAGCATATTTAACTTCGCCTGCTGTGTCTTACGTGCGCTTAGTGTCTCGCGACATATTGAATGTTTACCTACGCTAACATCTGGACTAGCGCCAATTTTCTTGTTGCTGCAAATCTAGTCATACGGATAGATAATCTATCCATAAGACTTCTACGCGTGCCAGCTACCACGGTGTTGCCGCAGATCTTCAACAAAACAATTCTGAGCCTTCAAACAGCAACTCGCTTCTCTGGTTTCGAATTCGCAACGAAGGAACACAAGCCAGTGAACCAGAGCCGACCTCAAGTGTCTAGGAGTACTTCTAGACACTGCAACACAAACAAACTTTCTCTGTAGTTGTCGCAGAACGCTATTCCAGCCCAGACAAGGGCCACCAACATTAACTGTCTCTCATTTATCTAAGGCTTTTAACTACTTTGTAACGTCGCACGGCATTTACTTGAAGCCGGGGCGTTGATAAAAGAGAACTGTAACAAAAATTGGTATATATAGGAAAATAAAATAGTATGTAACGACATTTTGTAAAATTAATTTTAAAATAAAATACACTGAACCATTGAGAACGCGCGCTTCCGTAGCGCAGTTACGTGCGATTTACAGTCAATATACGCGTAATTCAGTTACCTCGCAACAAACTCTACCATGTTCGCTACCTTCAATTTCTGTCGCCTTATCTGCTGTCCTACTTGCGCTTACCTTGCTGTGTCACTATCTCGGCTAGTTTTCAGTCACGTTAATCTTCTTTTTGATGCGCATTCAGTCATACGTAATCCATCATTCATTAATAGGATTGCCACGTCTGGCAGCCATCTTGGTGTTGCTACAGAAATTAAGCAAGACAAGTCCACGCTTGCGAACAGCCATTAATACATACTGATTCGCCCACTTTACTTGTTCACTTGCATCTGCTCAAAATGTCACTAGCCCACGAAAAGTGCAAAAAAGCCCATGTCTAGAAGGTCCTTCCACATATATCAATGAAAATATTATTCGTGGCAATACAAAAATCTATTGTGGACATATTACACTTAAAGATGAAAAATACAGGAAAACAGAAAAGGTTGTACTAGTAATAAATAATAACTTCAAATTAAACGAACATTGGTTGCGTGGGCGGTGATGTAGAGGCTCCTAACCTATTCGTGTCTGAGAACCCCATAGATGCCAGATCGTTTGTAGTACTAAAATTTACAGTAGAATCTGATAAGCTTATATTTTTATTCGCATCTGCTAAATTCAAACCTGCAATATCTTGCGCTAACTTGCTAGTGTCCTCAAATTTAAGATCTGCATCCATATCTATGAAATTTAATTATTAAATAGACACTTAATGTTAGGCAAATCGGGATGTGAAACCTGTCTCGTACAAAACACCCGAACAAATAATCTGGAAATAAATAGAAGCAAAAAACAGAATTATTAAATTACCTGTTCCAGAACTTCCCTTATATGCGTGCATCAATAAAAAATATAAGACAGTTTTAGCAGGCGTATTTTGTAGAAATTGATCTGTTTTTAATGAAGAAAAATGAAACAATTGCAGCAGGCCAAAGGAGATACAACCAGTCGAGGATAGTAATGCTCGAAAACTGAAAATGGCGCACAATTCAAAGTCAAGTATTTAAACAAAAAAGTTCTGGAAAATAAAAGAAAAAAATCTTTTTAAATAAAATTCGTTACAATCAGCCAAGGTGGTTTAAATTTAGCAGTTAATGTTACTTTCATTTTGGCGGAGGATTTATCTTCCTCCAGTGATAACAATTATTGTAAACAAGGATGCGATCTTGATATAAGCACCGGACGTTTTTATTACTTACATTTGTCAGTATAAATTAAAAATTGTATGGTCTAGACAAGGCAATTCGTCCAGTACACCGGTTTCGTCATTATTGTGAACTCAACATGTACTGGCCAGAATTTGCCGCGGACAAGATTCGAACCTGGGCACGTCTGCTTCGGAATCTGGTGCTCTAACCGCTGAGCCATTCTGCCGCACACTACACTTCAAACAATTTTCAGTTATATACTAACTAATCAAATTGGTTAGTCTATTTTTCCTTTAGGTGGATCTCATATGGCATCCATTTAGACCCAAAGTTCCAACTAACCATCTCAAATTTGTCATTACTGAACAGACACAACACTAAATGGGGAAGTGGTATTGAAATGAGCATTTATATAAATAAACGAACATTTGTTGCGTGGGTGAGGATAACACTTATTATAAACAAGGTTGCGATCTTGCTATAAGCACCTGACCCATTTGTTAATTACATATGTCAGTATAAACTAAGAATTGCATGGTCTAGAAAAGGCAATTCATACAGTAGACCTGTTTCGTCCTTACTGTGAACTCATCATGTATTTGCCAGACTTTGCGGTGGACATGGCTCGAGCCTGGGCACGTCTGCTTCGAAATCTTGTGTTCTAACTTTTGGGCCACCCTGCCGCACACTACACTAAATACAGTTTTCAGTTATATACCTAATAATTTAACGTATTTAGCATATTTTACATTTAGGTAAAGCTCATATGGCATCCATTTAGACACAAAGTTCCAACTGACCTTCCCAAATCTGTCATTACTGAACAAACACAACACTACATGGGGAAGTGTTATTGAAATTAACATTTATATAATTAAACGAACATTGGATGCGCGGGCGGTGATAACAATTATTATAATCAATTTTAGTATGTCAATGACAATATACACATACTCTTACCGAAGTGCATATGTCTTCCGACATATTTAACCATGTATATCTATCAGTGACCAACTTAAAAGTAGGCCTAATGGAAGGATGACCCAAATCTTTCTGTTTTTGGATTAAATTGTACTTTAATTCCAACAGTACAAACAGTATAATTTTGCTCCTGGAGAATTTAAACATTAACAACTCATCACCAAAATCTCGTGGCTAAAATCGATAGGCCAGGATTTCTTGAACGTATTATTTAGAGGCACCAACTGTCGAGTAAAAGTCCTCAAAATTCCTCTCAATATTAGTATAAAACGGCGGTAATAACTAATCATTTCCAAATATCTACGGAGATGGCAAATATTTCTGGGCTCCAGTATCGGTCTGGTCGCTTGGATTTTATACTCCAAGCGTTTATTTTCCTCATTATCAATTAAATGTCCCCGAAATTTTACAATTGAGCAAACAAACATGCTCTTCTCCTTAAACGAGCGTTTGTTGCGCGACGCTGATAACAACAACTATGATTAATTTTGCGATTCTGTTCCATTAAGTTTATAAATTTTCATAGTGTAGAGAAGGCAATTCATCCAGTAAACCGGGTTTTTCCTTATTGGTAACTCATCACGTACTGGCCATAATTTGCTGCGGACTGGACATGAATATGGGCACATCTGCTTTGGAATCTGTTTCTGTAACCACTAAGCCCCCTGCCAAACACTACACATACCTTTCAGCTACATACTAAGTAATGTAACACAGTTTGTTTTTGTTTTTCTAGATGGAGGTTATATAGCATCTATTTAGACCCAAATTTCCAACTAACCATTATCAAAGTGTCATTATTGAACAGATATCACGCATAGTATGGAAAGTGGTATTGAAATGAACATTTATATAATTAAACGAATATTGGTTGCGCAGGTGGTTATAACAATAACAATGTTTAAGGTTGCGAACTTGATATAAACACCTGACTCATTCAAAATGTCAGAAAAAATAAAACAATACTTTAAAAAAGAACTTTGCTTAAGATAACGGTGGTAATTTCCAACATACTACAAAATACTTCTATCAGAGTTATCCTTAGAACTATCTGTTAAACTACGGCTATGCGTTACGTGACTGGGTTATTCAGGAGCGTATGCTTACTAAAATGTATACTTATTGCCGTCCTACCATTATAACTCTATTCTTGCTTGTAACGCTCAAGATAGTGTGTCGTGCAGCGTTATTAATAAAAAAAAAAAAAAAAAAAAAAAAAAAAAAAAAAAAAAAAAAAAAAAAAAAAAAAAAAAAAAAAAAAAAAAAAAAAAAAAAAAAAAAAAAAAAAAAAAAAAAAGGACAGACAATGGTAGTCTGATAGGTGTTACGGGGATGAAAAAACCTTTTGTAATTTTGGGACAAAAATCTTTGTTTAAGTGGAAGTTTCTGGTAGCTGATGTCAAGGAACATATCATTGGGATGGATTTCATGATCTATTGGAATTTGTCACTTGATCCAAAAACCATTGGAGAAGGCGTGGGATCAAAAAACAAACACTGTGTTTGGTACCTCAGTGATAAGATCAGTTTATTTACCCCGTCTCGCAGTTGCAAGTTACTAAGCCGATATCATCGAGAAACACGTTACAGTGTTTCAATATGTTAGTGCCAAAAAATGGATTTGAAACAGGAATAAAGCACCACATTAAGCTAGTGACCCCATTTCCTTGTTAATTTAAAGCCCAACCGTTGGTTTATCATAAGCAATGAATTGTTTTTGTTGAATTTTACTAAGTGCTCGAACAGAGTATTGAAGGCAGTCATACATCAATTTTGCTTGCACAATATTCCTGGGTCCCAAAAGTGAACTGTGACACTGGAAGGTTTGTAGTAATTATCGTCTATTAATCTCAGTGAATAAGGATGAATCTCATGTTTACCCTGACCGGAGCACGCTGCTCCGAAATATAATGAAGTATGAGTTTAAATTAACTTTAGATCTGTAGAAAGCCTACTATCCGATATCGTCGGAGAAAAGCACGATACCATTCACCGCAGCCATATTTCCCAGAGGGGAATTTCACCAATTACTTAGAATGACATTTGGTTTCAAAAATGACATTCATAAATCTCGGCGTTTGGCTGGAGAAGTTCTCCGGAATTTTCCGTTTGCGGGGATATACATAGACTACTTAATTATTTTCAGTCGATCTTTTAAGGAACACCGCAAGCATTTGAAACCAGGTTTTTTCTCGCTAGAACAAAATGAATTAGAATTCAAACAAAATAAAAGCAAATTGGATGCTCTTTGGTTGCTTATATTGGACGAACACTTTCCCAATACAGTATTTAATCTTTGTAACGCAGCAGAGCTCCGGACGGTACACTGACTGCGTAGGTTCTTGAGCATGATCAGCTATTATCAACAATTAATTCCAGGTTTGGCTGGAATTTTAGGATCGGTATCACACCATCTTACACGTGAGAAAAGCGCGATCAAGAAGTCCCGGTCTATCAACTTTAATCATAAAGACTGAGAAAAATTCTGTAGAGCTATTAAAATGCTAAGCGGAATAACCAAACAAGTAAGTGTAGAGTTGGGGAGCAGCCATTGGAGCTAGTAACAGATGCCTCAGATATTACAAGAAGAACAGTGCTTTAGCAAAAGACATGGGTTTAGTATGACGAACTGGGTTTTACAGCCGAAAGCTTCATGATCGAGGAAAACGTTATGATAATTTTGTTTAAGAGCTTCTTTCTGTAGATGCTGCTGTGATACATTTTGTGCATATCAGACGGTCATTAGTTGAAGTTATTGATAGATCACAAGCCGTTGATAGGCAAACTTGGTAAAACCGCACGGTCTAATTTCTTGGTTACCCGTTTAGCAGAGTTAGACTTTACTGTTAATATTATTTCTGATAAAGATGCACTTTGCAGACCGTATTAAGCAGACATCGAGCTGATACATCAAGATCGGATCAAGAATCTTGCAAATTTTCCAGACATTTTAGTCCAGAAAATCAAGAATGCGTACAGATTGAAACACTTCTTGTTGATATGGGCAAATAGACTGGCCTATGCTTGAAAAATTCTGAATGGCAAATGATTGTTGTGTGAAACATCTAGAAGCCAACCCCGCCCATTTGTCCCTTTGGAGTTACCGGTCAAAATAATGCAACAACTACAAGATTTGAAAATTAATCCGTGTAAGTCATCATTCGATTAATTAATGAGAGGTATATATGGCAGCATATTTTACAAGACATACGGGACTGGGTAACAGCCCGTGCCAAGTGCCCCACTTCTAAGGTTTGAAGGCATAACAGAACCCAGGTACGTAAATTTTTTTATGTAAACCGGATAGTTCAAAGACATGCATATAGACATTTTGAAGGTGCCCAAGTCATCGGTCAAAATCATTTGCTTACAATGTTTGATCGCCTTAGTCGTCAATTTGAAGTGGCGATTTTGAAGGATATAACGGCGCAACAGGTCTTGTTTACGTTCCTACATAATTGGGTGTTGTGATATGGTGCACCGGTAAGGAACACTAGTGATCACAGTAGTCAATTTATGTCAGGGCTTTTCGTGACATCTCTCAATTCCATGGGAATAAATGTATTACATGCTAGTGCGTGCAATCCTCGAGTAAATGGGATGGTATGGTATGCATAGTGAATTGAATGCTACGTTGAGGTGTTCCATTGGTACAAGCTGGGTACACGATCTTCCTAGAGTACTGCTCACCATGTGCGACAAAATGGGCATATGGTAAATAGAGAACCATTGAGATTTGAATGTTGAAGCTTTTTGCTCAGTGCTGTCCTTCTTATTGTGGATTTGACCGCATTTTTCTTGTGCGGGACAATAGATAGCACTCTTAGGTCGGTAAAATCTTGAATTTTTTATCGTTTTCAGTTGCTCTGCTTATTGGCTTCGATTGATGGGTTCTCACTTGTCCTTTCGTTTTTGAGCCTTTAATCAGCTGATTGACTGAAAATAACGTTGGATCAAGGGCAAAGAATAATGGAAAATCTTGATCCAACGTCATTTTCAGTCAATCAGCTGATAAAAGGCTTAAAAATGAAGGGACAAGTGAGAACCCATCAATCGAAGCCAATAAGCAGAGCAACTGAAAACGATAAAAATTCAAGATTTTACCGACCTAAGAGTGCTATCTATTGTCCCGCGCAAGAAAAATGCGGTCAAATCCACAACCATTGAGATTGCCTGGAGATATTCGACTAGACGCTTTAGGTCGTCTTGATTGTTCTTCTAGTCAAAAGTCAAGTGGATCACAAACAAAAATGTCGTCATAGAAGTAAATGAAATAGACGAATGTGTGACTATGATTTATTGCATTCCCCAGTTTATCCGGATTGATGAGGAGACCGTAAGACAAGATGAGTCAAAGGACGATCGTCCCATGCCCGAACCTGATGTGTAAAATCCAAACTCGCAGGCACCAAAATTAAATTACTAACTTTCACAATACGCAATCTCCATGGCATTAACATCATGCTCAACTGAGTAACACAATCACGGCGCTCTGTCAAATTCAAGTGAGCCAGCAGTACAAGAGGCAAATTAACCATGCGCAATTTTAACACCAGAGACAACAGCATACAGATCGAGTTACAAAAGGGTTCAATGACAGCCACAGAACAGCAATTACGTACATTACAAGACGCCTTTTTGAGAAGATGATGCATGTAGATGAAGATTTTTCCTCAGACAAAAATAAAATAACAATAATTAGCAAATTTAAACTAACGTGGCTGATTAGAAAGAATATTTTTATAAAAGAAAATATTCGTTTAAATTCTAGAACATACATCATTTAAACCATTTCGAACAATTATATTGTTGAATTGTGCGTGATTTTAGTTTTATCTAATTTAAGCCTGACACGCGTGATCCCTCTGGAGACTTGCAGCAGCCATCTAGATTATTTTCTAAAATTTACAATTTTCGACCCTCATAATATATTAATGTTAAACAAAATTACAGTTCTTATTTGTGCATATTAGGATCAAACAGGAACAAGTAAAATAATTATTCTCTTTTTTGTGTTAAATGTCATTCCAAGTCAAATATTCAGTGTACAGTGCAGCGTAAAAATTTCACAGTCCTTGTCCTCGGAGCAGCATGCTCCGTTTAGGGTAAAGATTAGAATCGTCCTTAGTCACTGAGATTAATTGACGATAATTACTACAAACCCATATATTATTCCTGTTCAGGTTTGGGACGCATGACTATTGTGGAAACAAAATTTAGGTATGACCTCCTTCAATCCCCTCTTCGCGCACTTGGTAAAATTCAGCAAAAGTAATCCAGTGCTTATGATATACCAAACGGTTGAGCTTTAAATTAACAAGGAAATGGGGTCACTAGCTCAATGTGGTGCTTTATTCCTGTTTCAAATCCATTTTTTTGGCACTAACATTTTGAAAAACTGTAATGTGTTTCTCGATGATATCGGCTTAGTAACTTGCAACTACGAGGCGGGGTAAATAAACTGATCTTATCACTGAGGTACCAAACACAGTGTTTGTTTTTTGATCCCACGCCTTCTCCAATGGTTTTTGGATCAAGTGACAAATTCCAATAGATCATGAAATCCATCCCAATGATATGTTCCTTGACATCAGCTACCAGAAAATTCCACTTAAACAAAGATTTCTGTCCCAAAATTACAAAAGGTTTTTTCATCCCCGTAACACCTATCAGACTACCATTGTCTGTCCTTAGTCTATTATCAAATGTGGGGCAATCTGCTACCACTAAATGTGACCCAACTATACTTACTTCTGCACCTGTGTCAAGAAGAATCTCCAGACCAGTCAATTCATCTCAAATAATGAATTTATTGCTGGAAAGCCCGGAAACGTGCTCAATATCTCCGATTATGCAGAATTTGAAAATATGGTTGTCTGTCTCGGTGCTATCCTCTCTTGCAGCACTCTATGATTTCCCATTCAGTATGCGTTTTATAGGAACATCAAAAAGCTTATAAAATTCAGCCCTCCTACTGCTTCCACGAGCGAGAGTTTTATGCTTTTTCTCTACCGGTTTAGGGCTGCCTTTCTATCTGGATCCACCTAAACACGGGTATAGGCAGATTTCTTCTTTGTTCTTGGAACACCGTTTATTTTCACTACGTGCAATACACCATCCACGTGGCCCATATAATCATTGGCGCGAACAACCAATTCAATGCCTAAATGTTTATCCTGATATCAAGATTGTGAACTATTTCTCATCCCATCTTCAAATTGGCGTTTTATTATCTATATTTTACTTATTAAATTATGAATCTCATCCTGTATGGTCAGGGGAGGTTCTGTATTCGCCCTTAGTTGCTGCCTCACGGTTGAGTCTGCTGATATAGCATGGAAGTGTTTTTAAGGCAGATTGTTTATGCCATCTAACACTTTGAGTTCGAAAACTCTGGCGAATCAACATTCATAGTCTCAAAAATCACAAATGTGGCTCTGAGTCTGGCTGGTATTTCAGCTGGAAAAATAAATTTTCCTTCATCTTGAGATATATTTAATACGGAAGCTTTTGCACTAAGACGTTCATAAAGTTCTGATTGAAGTTGACGCCCCGTCTTCTGTAGGCGCACATTTATTTTGAACATCGCAAATGATATCTCCTTAGAATTTCAGTTATTAGTAGTTCAAAAGCAATGCGCAGTTCTTTTTCTAGAGTTCTGTCTCTAAAACTGACAATGGTGCATTTAATATTATCTGGAAAGGCCATTCATGCGGCACAAATTGACTAATATAGTTCATACTTTGTAGAGGCTCTAGCCTTATTAGCTGATGAGAGCCCCATAGATTCCAAGACTGTTTCAGTCTTAGTGAGTCTATAGGAGTCTGATGGGTTAATTTTCACTTTCACATATATAAAGTCCATACCAGCGACTTCCTCTACCGTACTACACGTGTCCTCAATTCTAAAATTAGTCTTTATGTTTGTCACAAATATATAAATATTAAATCAAGAAATACTGTGTAAATTTCACGCAACACTGCACACCGAAAGTTTGATCTGGAAAGAGATTTCACATGGAAAACGAACTAATTAAATTATTAGCAAAATTACGCACAAGTCAGCGGTATAAATACTCGAAATGATGCAAAAATGAATGTTCTAGAGTTTAAACGAATATTTTCTTCTTAAATAATATTTGTTCCAATCAGCCACGGTGGTTTACATTTATCAATAATTAATACCTTATTTTTTTCCGAGAAAAGATCTTTCTGTACTGGGCCACCAACAGATCTACTTTCGGATCATCTCTTGTATTATTAATAACGCTGCACGGCACACTAGCTTGGGCGTTACAAGCAACAATAGTGTTAGAATGGTAGGACGGCAATACGTATACATTTTTAGTAAGCATACGCTTCTGAATAACACAGTCACACAACGCATAGCCGTAGTTTAACAGATAGTTCTAAGGATAACTCTGATAGAAGTATTTTGTAGTATAAAACTCCACATATAAAAGTTAATTTATTTTTATTTTGTATATTGGAAATTACCGCCGTTATCTTAAGCAAAGTTCTTTTTTAAAGTATAGTTTTATTTTTTCTGACATTTTGAATTGTGAATCTTAACGATTTGTCTGAGTTTACTGAAGAAATTTTGGAGTAAAATATTTCCTCAGACAAAAATGTAGTAAAACTTGACAAATAAATGTAAGCCACCGTGACGTCAGGGACACCATTATATACAAATCGTTCCGAAAGTGTTTAACGACAGACACAGAACAACGTTTACGTCTATTACAAGACAAGGTGATGTATGCAGTGGAAGATTTTCATTTGACTAACATAAAATAACAATAATTATGAAATTTAAACCAACGTGACTGTATTGGACGCTTGCCTTGCATGAGAGTATCTGCTGACTTGTAACAGCCACCCTGTTCCTCTTATCAAATAGACAATTTTTTATATGCAAATATACTACTGTGTCCATTCTTTATTTATGCAAATTTGGAACGTCCACGGATATTAAATTTAATTTTTCAGTTTTTCTTGTCAATTCTTTCTCCAGAGCAACCATTCGGTTTGCAATGTTGCGTAAAATGTTCACAGTCCTTTGCATATTACTCGATTAAGCATATATACTTAAGTTTGAGGAAATTTATAGGATGATACTGAAAGTCTCAGATATTAACCTGATAGATGTGGAAGGAAAGAAAGTCCCCTATAGACCCAGTGAGACTAATTCTGTCTTGGCATCTACAAAATCACTTTTTTTTTACTTTTCGGCAGTCAATTTGTAACGCTCTTGCTTTTTACTAGTACAGCCATCCCTCTTGTCCTATGTTTTCCATCTTTTAATAAAAAAATTTTCATTAAAGTTTTGAATTGTTACGAGTAAATACTTTAATTGTTTTGGCAGGTTGTAAATCAAATTAGTCGTTTTAAAGATTATATATTTCCTATACTACGGCAACCAGTTAGATGGTGAACGTTCAAACTTTGTTTTAATAAACAATATTTAACACGGCAAATTTTGGTTAAAATGTTAAAAAGCATTAAGTGTGGTTATGCAAGGCATTTGAACCAAGGACTTCGGGATGTTAACCCAAGGAAAGTTCTTAAAGTGAATGGGGAATTTATTTGGTATGAATGTATTGTCTATTCTATTAATAATGCAATTACAAATCTGGCATAAACTTGGCTCTTAATGGGTCATGACTATAGAGCATCTACCATTGATGGCAACCGCGCCAGTTGCAACAATATTGATAGCAGTATTAGTCTTATTACTTACAGACCAGAAAACTGCGCGTTTATCAAAGTAAGTAGGATCACCGACCCAATTTAAATGTTTGTCTCGGCCTTGTATTTATTGCCAGAGAATATTAGTGGAACAGGTCCAGATTAAGAAGATACATCATGGATAATGAGCGATTTAATACATTTGATCTTTAGTAGGAGAGGTATCAATTCAAAAGGAGACTGACCTATTACGCCCGCGAAAGATGGTATATGAACTTCTAGCTGGATTTTGTGATAAATTATAGTTAAAAGATTTTGGGTATAATATAAATTAAGAAATTTTTAATAGTACATTTTTAGCAGGATTGCCAGAAAGATTAAAAGCCAAGTTGGACTGACACATTAGAATTATAGTGGTCAAAGAAGCTCAAAGTATTAGATAAATTTCCCCTACATCAGGAACCCATTGTAAGTTTTGCAAAACCAGAGTCGTATTCCCAGCAGGAATTCCGACGTATCTCCTAAATAACTTTTAACTTTAGATACTGAAGGTAGGACCCTACGATTGGATAAGTTCTTGACGAAACACTTGATAGAATACACAGGGAAGTTTGAACCACTTTCTTGTGGACAGTGGTTGAATTCCAATCGACGGGTATGCGAATTTGTTTTTGGTGTTTAAACCCCATGCAAGTGGTGCATTTCGCATCGTAAGTGTGTTAACTTTGGAAAAAATCAATGCGAAGGATACATATTACCACGATTGAATGTGCTCCGATGGAATGATTGCTTTCGTAAAGCCGCAATGCGTGGCTCTTTGGAAAACCCTTAGAACTTCCACTAATATTAGCCTTAGGGAGAGTTGTGCATGAAAAACCAAAGAAGTGCTTATCAGTGATATTTTAAAATCGTCTTAGTAAGACTGAACAGCTTCAATGGGATATATGCACGCTGGTACAGACGATTGCACAGTTAGATGGCATTTTTAAGGAGATCCCGAGGATGTTGCTGTATATAACAGCTACATGTTCATAATCACTTATAAACTAAGCGTTTTCTGCTCTCAATGGACGTGGTGCCAAAGTGAACTAGTTTGATCCGATGTGGTGAAAATAGATTTTGCCATATTTATAAAATAAGATCTAAACAATTTGAGTGACAATGAGACAAAAATTGTCGTTTACGTTAAATTTTGTTGACGCAAACTTAGAAAGCAATACCTTTGGAATGGAAATTTTTATCCAATTGAACCTGACGTTAAACCCAATGACTAGATGTACTGAACACGAAACAAGTGCAGTGACGTATACGGAGTCTTGCACATTAGTAGTTAGGTCCATTCGCCTACCTAGATTTGTAGTCGCCGATGACGTAGCAATAGTTGTCGGGAAATAACTCGCAGTGATTTAACAGGTAAATACCAAGCGCAGTAGGCTGAAAAACGGAATACAATAGAAAATCGAAATAGTAGCACCATTACCCTGTTCAAAAAAGGCTCAAACATACGCACAGCATAAGCAATAGGTCGCTGTCGATTAATTTCAGCGATCAAAGGTGGAAGGAATAATGGAAATTCCAAAGCCTGAACTGGGAAACTATAAGGTTAGTGGTAATTACCGACTGTTGAATTCCAAGAAGAATGCTAGTTTTTATTCTCTACCGAACAAAAATAATTTGCGCAGAGATATAATTTGATATAAAGATACACCCTTAGACCTGAAGATAGTGTAAAGCAAGTATTTATGGAGGCAGGATCTACAACAACGTTCGTAGTGCGTTTTCGCACGGGTGGATTTCTTTAATATCTACGCATGCTATTTTGACTAAAGAATGTTAGTTTGACATTCCAGTGATTAGCGGAAGAAGCTCCTGAGGACTGTCCATTTACTTAAGTGTGCATAGATGAAATCATCATATGTAGTCGACCTCAAAAAGAACACCAAGAGCAATTAGACACTACAGTTTGATGGTTAAACACGAGTAAAGCTAATTAATCTTGTGATCTCGATATAAACAACTGACACATTATGTAAATACGTTTGTCAGTATAAACTAAGATTTGTGTAGTGTAGAAAAGGCAGTTCATCCAGTAGACCGGCTTCATTCTTATTAAAAACTCGTCACGTACTAGCCAGAATTTGTGGCGGACAGGGCTCGAACCTGGGCACTGAGTGACCCTGCCGCACACTACACACAATTTTCAGCTATATAATAACTAATGTAACTCGGTTTGCCTTCTTTATTTTAAATAGAGCTCATATGGCATACATTTTGCCCCAAAGATCCAACTAACCTACCTTAATCTATCATTATTGAACTGACACTACACTACATATTGAAATGAACATTTATAAAATTAAACGAACATTGTTTGTGCGGGCGGTGATAACAAAAATAATGATCAATGTTGCGATCTTGATATAAAATCCTGACCCATTAAATACATATATTTGTCAGTATAAACTAAGAATTTTATGGTGTATAAAAGCCATGTCATCCAGAAGTTCGAGATGGTTATTTGGAACATTGGGTCTAAATGAGCTCCACCTAAAAGAAAGAAGACAATCCGAGTTACATTAATTAGTATATAACTGAAATTTGTGTATTGTGAGCCAGGGTTTCTCTGAGTTTAGACACCAGATTACAAAGTGACATGCCCAGATTCGAGCCCTGACGGTAGCAAATGGTGGTTAGTACGTGATGAAGTTCCAATTAGATTGAAACCGGTCTACTGGAGGAATTGCCTTTTCTACACTATAGAATTGTTAGTTTATACTGACAATTATGTGTATATAATGAGTCAGGTGTTTATATTAAGATCGCATCCTTGATCATTGTTATTGCTATCACCGCCCGTGCAAAAAATTGCGTTTAATTATATTAATGTTCATTTAAATACCAGTTCCCCATGTGATATGTGCTTTCTGTTTAATAATGACAGATTGATGATGGTTAGTTGGAACTTTGTGTCTAAATGAATACTATATGAGCTCCGCCTAAAATATCGTAAACAAACCGTGATACATTAGTTACTATATAGTTGAAAATTGCGTGCAGTGTGTGGCAATTAGGCTCAGTGGTTAGAGCAACAGACTCCAAAGCAGATGTACCTATTTTTTTCTTTACTGGCAATGTTTCGGAAAGTAAATCCCCTTTCCATCTTCAGGCCAGTTTGTCTACTTATATCCACAAAGCAATACTCACAATAACTGCTATTATGAGAATTTTGCTGTGGATATAAGTAGACAAATTGGCCTGAAGATGGAAACGGGATTTACTTTCCGAACCGCATTTCCATTGGCACGAATACAAACGTAGCCCGATCGCAGACATAACGAAATTAGAAATTGTGATCATTCGGATCTTTTTAAAACTGTCTATGAAAAGCTACTACCCGCGTACGCAAAACGCGGCATTGGAAAATATAAAGCTGGCACTCCGCAATCAAGTTTCAAAAAATACTTGAATAACAGATGTACCTATGTTCGAGCCCAGTCCACAGAAAATTCTGGCTAGTACATGATGAGTTCCAATTAAGGGCAAAACCGGTCTACTGGATGAATTGCCTTTTCTACAATTTTTGTTTATAGTGACAGATGTATGTATTTAATGGGTCAGGATCGCAAACTTGATCATAGTTTTCGTTATCACCACCCGCGCAACCAAGGTTCGTTTAAAGAGAAAAGCATGTTTGTATTCTCAATCGTAAAATTTCTTGAACATTTAATTTTAAGTGAGGGAAATAAACGCTTGGAGGATAAAATTCAAATGACGAAAAAGGTACAGGAGCCCAGAAATATACGCCAACTCTGTAGAGATTTGGGGAGTATTAGTTATAATCGCCATTTTAAAGCAATATTAGTATGAATTTGATATTTCGTGCATGCAATAATATGTTCAAGAAATCCTGGCCTATCGATATTAGCTAAGAGAACAATGATAAATTCCAGATGGCAAAATCATAAAATTAATAGCTGTGGATTGCACTAAACCGTTTGAGCTTGTCACGTATGCTTCCGATGTATTTAAAGAGGCACAGCTATTTTAAATGGATAATGGTATAGTCAGACCGATAAGATTATACATTAGGAAAGGATCGTGAAAAGTGTTACTACACCTTTGTAAACGAGTTACTTCCGATAAGTGCTGAAGTGCTGCAATTCGAACACTATTATTACAGACAAGCGTTCACGGTAATTACTGATCATAAGCCGCTGAAATATATCCTAAATAAGCATAACAGGCATAATTATTCATGTCAGATGAAATTACTAATAACCCGATTAGTAGAATTTGACTATATCATCTCTCGTATTTTAGGAAAAGAAAATGTATGTGGCGGAAAATCTTAGCCAAACCCATGAACCAGACTAAGAATAGAATTGGTCGGAGAAACTCATCGGCTCCATTGAACTTTCGAACGAATTTACCCAGAAATTGGTGGAAGTGAAGTTCTTTAATTCTTCAGTAGTTTTGTTGGCGAATATATCAGCTTACGCACGCAAGAATTTTGGAGATGAGTGGTTGATTTGTAACTTCTCCATAAACAAAATTAGACTGTTTGTACCGTTGGAATTGAAGTACAAATTAATCCAAAAACTGAATGAGTTGGGTCACCCTTCCATTAAGGTTACATTAAAGTTGGTCACTGACAGATATGTATAGTAAGAGCATGTTTTCATTGCCAAACATGTAAATTTTGGCGACATACTAATATTGAAGTGAAAAAAATTGGCATGCACTCATCGATATTGTAGAAATACACGATATAACTGTTAAAATATAACACCTCACGATGGTTAATCTTTCCAGTTGTCCGTTTGAAAGGATATGATTGCCTAGGATGTTCTACTTATGTTCTTGCATAACTGGGCGGGTAAAGGTCATTAATGAAGTTGGTAGTCAACGTTTTTCAGGGAATGTCATTGGGATTGAAGTGAAGCGGACAAGTACATACATAAAGGTTCGTGGAGGGGAACACAAAACGGCCTGCAAATATGGATACATTCATTAATCAGACATAGCTAGGCATTTGAAGCAAACTGTCATGAAATAGACTTGGATCGATGTAAATGCATGGCATTATGCAATCGCAACAGATTAACTAGAATAGAAAAGAATAGAATATCTTTATTTGGATTCAAACCACACATGTTCCATCAAATAATAAAATTAGAAAATGTACAATATAAAAAGATATCACATCATATATATATGTGCAATTAGTTGTACTGTACAATTTATCAGCATCAGAAAGTACAGCTGTAAAGAGTGATAGATTCTTCATCAAAATTAGAAAAATTTAAGGTATAATTCGAGTATAACAGTTTGTAAGAAAAAAGGTAACTATGACTAATAATTGATTGTATGCATTGTTGATTAACAAGATGATATAATGCATAACATTTCAGTTTTAATAATACAAAATTTGAAAATAGAATCTCGAGAAATTATTTTGCCGAAAAACAATTAATCCTGTCTTTTATTTAACCATGAGAAAGTATGATCATAATCAAAATTAAAAATATCAGCAGGATTGAACACTTTTTCTAGTTCGGTAGATAAAAATTAAAAAATACATTTTAGTTGGAGGCGTTTATCTAAGCCCCTTTGACAATTGATTGTAAATTTTGTAAATTTCTGAAAAAGAGTGTAGCTTGCTCGCAACATTCCCACCAATGGTGGGTTGACTTGAATAGAATAGAATAGAAAATCTTTATTGGATTCAAACCTTCCATGTTCCATCAAATAATGAAATTAGAAAATGTACAATATAAAAACATATCACATCACATAAATATGTGCAATTAGTTGTACTGTACAATTTATCAGCATCAGAAAGTTCGGTTATAAAGAGTGATAGATTCATCATCAAAAATAGAAAAATTTAATGTATTATTCGAGTGTAACATTATGCAAAACAGGGAACCATGACTAATAATTGATTGTATGTATTGTTGATTAACATGATATTTAATGCATAACGTTGCAGTTTTAATAGAACAAAACTTGAAGATAGAATCTCGAGAAGTTATGCTGCTGAAAAACAATTAATCCTGCCTTTTATTTAACCACGAGAAAGTATTATCATAATCAAAATTAAAAATATCAGCAGGATTGAACACTTTTTCTAGTTCGGTAGATAAAAATTTAAGAGACATTTTAGATGGAGGCGTTTCTCTAAGCCCATTTGGCAATTGATTGTAAATTTTGACAATTTTTGAAAAAGAGAATAGCTTGCTCGCAACATTCCCCACCAATGGTGGAGATATTGCAAAATGACCAGATCTAGTTCCAACTTCATGACTTTTTCTTATTGGATTCATATAGGCACCAGTTCACTGGTTGAAATGGAGAACTTTTATGCAATAGCACATCCTCCGAAACCATAAAGGATGCAGTGATACAAAATGTAATCTAGTGGTGTATATAGTGCAGGAGATAGGACTTATTTTTTTCACAATTTTTCTTTGTACAGCTTCTATCTTATTAGACAAACCCTTTCTTAAGGGATTCCAAGTAGCGGCAGCATATTCTAATATCGGTCTAATCCATATTATAAACATTTTATATTTTATTTCACTCGATAAAATATTTCTATTTATTAGTGCCCATCTGTCCTTGGCACTGCCTACTATCCTTTCAATATCTCTCTCAGTAGAAGCCGTACAATGAATAGTTATGCCTAAATCTTTTGTTTCATGCATAAGTTTAATCTCAAAAACATCATTAATTTCAGCATCATGAAAATAAACATAATTGAAATCAGTTCTGTTACCTATTTTTAAAGCTCTCGTCTTTTTACTGTTTATTCTCAGCCCTAGTGTTAACAAGTATCTACTTAAATCATACAAATCTAGTGTCACATTATTTTTTGGAGAATTCGACATTTTTTGGATCAATTGGAAGGATTACTTTTAAATCATCAGCGAATTTACAAACTTGACCGTTAGGGATTTTAGTTTCCAAATGTGCAAATACAATTTTAAATAAAATTGGCCCCAAATTTGATCCCTGTGGAACTCCACTTGTTACACTTTTCTAATTAAAAATCAAATCATTTACTTGAATACTCATTCTTCGATCATATAAATAGTATCTAAGTAATCTAAAAATATTCGGATCAATATTCAATAAATTAATCGCATTCAAAATAGCATCAATAGATATAGAGTCAAAAGCTTCTGAGATATCTATAAATACAATTAATGCATCTAACTTTTTCTCATCTAATGTAATTACATGTTTCCACATAGAGAGAATATTAGTAGTTGTCGACCTGTCTTTTGTAAAGCCGTGTTGGCACATATCAAAATCAGCCGGCAACATACGTTCTAAATGATCTAGTGTAACACGCGGCTCCGTGTTACAACCCAACGAAGGTCAATTTTTACAAACGCTGTGCTCTTTAAGGTCAAATATTCTAACTCTGTCCTTAAACAATATTTCTCTTAGCTGTGATTTTAGGAACAATCTCTTTTAGTCTCAAGCAGTTTCAATCGATATTTATTGAACTGCAATTTTATTTGTAATTAATAGTGTTTTTATAAATAGAGAGAACCGCGCGCGATCCGCGAGGATCACGCGGTGACCTGTTGTGTCATTGCGGATTTATTTCACTTAATTTAGTGTCCACATAGAAAAATGGATTAATAGTTTGACATGAACTGAAAATATTGCAAGTAGTAAGCTAAAGCTTTGTTAGTTTTTTATCATTGAAGTCTTTAAACAATTTACATCTTCATTTTTAATGATAACTTTTAACGATGATTTTTACATGTCATCATATGTTTTAGTCGTTGGTATAAATACAATTCTGTTCAGACATTTGTGTAACAATAATCACTTGTGTATAAAACATTTTACTTTATAAACTTAAATCACTTTTATTTTTGCCGTCTAGAAGACGGACAATTTAGCTTAAGTGTGAATGACATTTAAATCATATTTTTGCATAAAAACCATTTTTACAGCTGACAAACATATATTCAATTTTGACTAACTGAGAATAGTGTTTAAGATATAATTTTACATTAAAAAATCTGTATTATTACCATCCAACTCCTTCAATTCAAATTAACAGTGAATTATATTTATGTGCTACATTGTGTGTAATATATACATGAAACCTTTCTTCGGCCTTCTGATATTAACCATCTGAAAAGGAACAGACTGATTGAATGCTCGGGTAGTAATAATAGCAACCATTGATAAGTAGTAGGGGTACAAAATCAGGAACGAGATAGCAATAGCGAAGAGTACCCTTACATTATGGTGCCCTGGTTCGTCGAACTTACAGCCAGTAAGGAATTAATAAACAGCTAGATTTTGAGAAATTCAAGCACTTTCAATGAAGGCCACTACACACGTTATTGCCTCGAAAACGTCTGCACATACCCGCACACAGACGCGACGTTCAAATGGGCGCGGTCACTCTCAACAACTCAGGAGGATCCGCCCATGGAAGGTTCGGAAGACGGGTGGGGTCAGCCTTCTCGGCGGCAGTAGAGGCTGAGCACCACAAGAGTGTTGGCCGCTCCACGTCTGATGGCTCGAAGCACGTTGCCTTCGCGGTAGAGCGCAATCAAACTATTTTCTTTACAGCGGCGGCTCCAATTAAGTCATGCTTCAAACACCCAAATGCCAGCAATCAATCTCATCGCCGGTTGCCACTATCAACATACTTTCTCATACGTGACGCAATCTCTGGCGAATGAATTGTCATAGACACTGGATCAGATGTAAGCTCACTACGCCACAATTATCTCGAACCAACCCACCCAGTCGACACCAACAGTCTGACCTGCGCGAATGGCTCCAACATAGCGACGTTTGGGGTACGAGTACACACAATCTCGTTCTCCAACTCAAAATGATGTTTCAAATATCCGTTCATCATCGACAACACGACATGAAACATCATTGGACGTGACTTTCTCGAACACTTCGACCTAACCATCCGTCCAAGAACGCGAGAAATAGAGGAGCCAGTATCAGTGTTGACAGAACCAAAATCAGTCGTTATACGGCATGAAAGAGCAATAACATTTACTGTAAGGTTAGCCCACTTCATTGTGTACTAATTTTCACTGTCGGGGGGGTGTATGTAACACGCGGCTCCGTGTTACAACCCAACGAAGGTCAATTTTTACAAACGCTGTGCTCTTTAAGGTCAAATATTCTAACTCTGTCCTTAAACAATATTTCTCTTAGCTGTGATTTTAGGAACAATCTCTTTTAGTCTCAAGCAGTTTCAATCGATATTTATTGAACTGCAATTTTATTTGTAATTAATAGTGTTTTTATAAATAGAGAGAATCGCGCGCGATCCGCGAGGATCACGCGGTGATCTGTTGTGTCATTGCGGATTTATTTCACTTAATTTAGTGTCCACATAGAAAAATGGATTAATAGTTTGACATGAACTGAAAATATTGCAAGTAGTAAGCTAAAGCTTTGTTAGTTTTTTATCATTGAAGTCTTTAAACAATTTACATCTTCATTTTTAATGATAACTTTTAACGATGATTTTTACATGTCATCATATGTTTTAGTCGTTGGTATAAATACAATTCTGTTCAGACATTTGTGTAACAATAATCACTTGTGTATAAAACATTTTACTTTATAAACTTAAATCACTTTTATTTTTGCCGTCTAGAAGACGGACAATTTAGCTTAAGTGTGAATGACATTTAAATCATATTTTTGCATAAAAACCATTTTTACAGATGACAAATATGTATTCAATTTTGACTAACTGAGAATAGTGTTTAGGATATAATTTTACATTAAAAAAATCTGTATTATTACCATCCAACTCCTTCAATTCAGATTAACAGTGAATTATATTTATGTGCTACATTGTGTGTAATATATACATGAAACCTTTCTTCGGCCTTCTAATATTAACCATCTGAAAAGGAACAGACTGATTGAATGCTCGGGTACTAATAATGGCCACCATTGATAAGTGGTAGGGGTACAAAATCAGGAACGAGATAGCAACAGCGAAAAGTACCCCTACATTATGGTGCCCCGGTTCGTCGAACTTACAGCCAGTAAGGAATTAATAAACAGCTAGATTTTGAGAAATTCAAGCACTTTCAATGAAGGCCACTAAACACGTTATTGCCTCGGAAACGGCTGCACATACCCGCGCACAGACACGACGTTCAAATGGGCGTGGTCACCCTCAACAACTCAGGTGATTCCGCCCATGGAAGGTTCGGAAGACGGGTGGGGTCAGCCTCCTCGGCGGCAGCAGAGGCTGAGCACCCCAAATTGTTGGCCGCTCCACGTCTGATGGCTCGAAGCACGTTGCCTTCGCGGTAGAGCGCAATCAAACTATTGTCTTTACAGCGGCGGCTCCAATTAAGTCATGCTTCAAACGCCCAAATGCCAGCAATCAATCTCATCGCCGGTTGCCACTATCAACATACTTTCTCATCCGTGACGCAATCTCTGGCGAATGAATTGTCATAGACACTGGATCAGATGTAAGCTCACTACGCCACAATTATCTCGAACCAACCCACCCAGTCGACACCAACAGTCTGACCTGCGCGAATGGCTCCAACATAGCGACGTTTGGGGTACGAGTACACACAATCTCGTTCTCCAACTTAAAATGATGTTTCAAATATCCGTTCATCATCGACAACACGACATGAAACATCATTGGACGTGACTTTCTCGAACACTTCGACCTAACCATCCGTCCAAGAACGCGAGAAATAGAGGAGCCAGTATCAGTGTTGACAGAACCAAAATCAGTCGTTATACGGCATGAAAGAGCAATAACATTTCCTGTAAGGTTAGCCCCCTTCATTGTGTACTAATTTTCACTGTCGGGGGGGTGTATGTAACACGCGGCTCCGTGTTACAACCCAACGAAGGTCAATTTTTACAAACGCTGTGCTCTTTAAGGTCAAATATTCTAACTCTGTCCTTAAACAATATTTCTCTTAGCTGTGATTTTAGGAACAATCTCTTTTAGTCTCAAGCAGTTTCAATCGATATTTATTGAACTGCAATTTTATTTGTAATTAATAGTGTTTTTATAAATAGAGAGAACCGCGCGCGATCCGCGAGGATCACGCGGTGATCTGTTGTGTCATTGCGGATTTATTTCACTTAATTTAGTGTCCACATAGAAAAATGGATTAATAGTTTGACATGAACTGAAAATATTGCAAGTAGTAAGCTAAAGCTTTGTTAGTTTTTTATCATTGAAGTCTTTAAACAATTTACATCTTCATTTTTAATGATAACTTTTAACGATGATTTTTACATGTCATCATATGTTTTAGTCGTTGGTATAAATACAATTCTGTTCAGACATTTGTGTAACAATAATCACTTGTGTATAAAACATTTTACTTTATAAACTTAAATCACTTTTATTTTTGCCGTCTAGAAGACGGACAATTTAGCTTAAGTGTGAATGACATTTAAATCATATTTTTGCATAAAAACCATTTTTACAGCTGACAAACATATATTCAATTTTGACTAACTGAGAATAGTGTTTAAGATATAATTTTATATTAAAAAATCTGTATTATTACCATCCAACTCCTTCAATTCAGATTAACAGTGAATTATATTTATGTGCTACATTGTGTGTAATATATACATGAAACCTTTCTTCGGCCTTCTAATATTAACCATCTGAAAAGGAACAGACTGATTGAATGCTCGGGTACTAATAATGGCCCACCATTGATGAAGTGGTTGTGGGTACAAAATCAGAGACGAGATAACAGCGAAATTACCCGCATACTTATTGAATGGGTTAAATTATGGTGGAAGCGAATAATTGACCCATATGGCGTATAATCTTATAGATTATTTAGTATTCTTTTTTACTCTGTTATATTCCGCACGTTTTACAACTGTAACAATTTGAACTGATGGACGGTTTTTCCGATCGTTTTACGCAAGTAATTTATTTGAACAGAACATTTACTGGTCTATCTATTTTAACAAATATAAAATATCACACAATTATTATTTTAAAACCGAAAAGTTTCAATTGCTATATATTAAAATTAATTGATGTCTAATTAGTCAATTATAAAAGACTTTCCCCTAATATAAGTACCATACTGCATGTGAAATTTCGAAATATTTTTAAGATGAATCTAATGATCATTTATAAGAATAATAAAAGCCCGTGCATTATGTGGGTCCTTGGGCACATTTTCTGCCACATGATTCACAAAGGTGAGACCCTAGAAATGCGCCATTTGCTGTCAGTCAGATAGGTTACCACTCTACGGTGAGACTTGGTGTAAAAATGTCTGTATATGTGGATGAAGTACAATAAATTGCCTGAGAACCTAACAATATAATATGGTGATTGAGTTTCAGAGATGGTCCATGGACCATTAATCCATGAACGAAATTTAGAACCACAGACAGAAACGTACAGAGGAAGTAAGGAATATGCGTGTACCATCAAACACTTAGCATTTTGTATTGCCACGTGTTATGCAATATCATTTGGAAAATCGAATTATCTAGTAACATACAGTTCCAGTATATTATTAACGGGTGCCATCTACCAGTCAATATAAGCTAATGGCTTGACCATTCACAGAATATCAACGGGTATACTGCATTTATTCTCGATGACAATTGTCGACAAGGCAGTCACATCTTACATACTAAGCCTAATTTTAGGCGCGTTTTATCGGATAATCAAAACACCGAAGGTTAAGTTGTTAGATGCAATTTAGAATATATATTTAAGTACCATGTTTTTATTGATGATCGTCCGGGTTTCGACACAAGATCAATGACAAGTTTAAAATTGCTCATACATAGTTAAGTGAGATTATCATATTTTCTCGAAGACTATGAATATCATAATAATTTATCGGATCAATTAAGCATCACAATACTCCAGCTAAAGACTTGTTGTTATTTACCAAAACCTGAGCACTAGATCAGAAAAAGTTGTAAGAATTCTAGACAACACGCTACGCACAATTTTCAGTCATATACAATCTCATGCTTTTGGTTAGCATTATCTGCCGTTGTAAGATATAAGGAAACTCGTCTGACGTTAAATATACGACAGAAATACAAAATCCGCGGGGAGCGTAATAGAATAATTATTTATATATAAAAGATCATAGGTTGCACTTGTATTAAGAACAAATATTTAAATGGAGAAGAAGGCCAAATAATGATGATCCTTGTCCATTGTGTAAAAAACCATTTACATATTTCGATTCTAGATTGCATATTTTGTTAATTTTCTTCGAATATTTTAAGTTGCATGTGTGAAAGTTTAGTTACACAGTGTATGAAATCCTTGTGGATATTGGTCTTCTTCGATATGCCGATAATTACTTTTGTCATACGCCTACCGTCATGCAAATGTAGTTTTTGTTGTTAGAAAGATGTAAGCAAATTACGCGAAACAAGGTAATATATTTAACGAATCCAGAAGAAGAATAAGATTTTGCTTTTATGATTACAAATAATATATATATCGAATGAAACAATTTATTTGAATATTGAACGAAATTACAAGCAAAGATTTCGTATGCTTTATCAGTTAAAAGAAATGACATGCCATAATTCACTTCAACAACATTCATCACTAAAAATTGGTGTCCGAAATAAAGATAAAATTAAGTTCAGCCCAAATTAAAACGGGATAAAATCGCGTTTAGGAAGCAATTGACAATTTAAATAACAAACAAAAAAATGGAATAATAGGATAAAGATTTTGTCCGATATTGCAAATTCATTGGTAAAAACAAGATATTTTCCTATTTTTACAAATCATCTGGCAATAATATTTAGCAATAACAGTAAATTTTATTTATTAGAATTTGACAATCATAAAATATGTGAAAATCAAATGATATTCGAAAAAGTGTTTATAGAGCCAATCACCATAATCTGTTTTCATGCAAGTCCCAAAATCTGCAGCAAAACCCATTGCCATTACTTGACATAATGAAATAGAGGATGGACGACGGTAGAGTAATATTTGATATACACCGCTGAATGAAAAGTTTTAATATATCATTCATTACAGCATTTGTGCCAGAAATTCTAAAACAAAAATTTGGTGTGCGGTTGATACATCCAAATAAGGAAAACCTGTAGTGAAATATTTCCTAGTCAAATAATTTTTTTGAAAGAAAATCTGTTATTTTACAAAATGTTTGTCCCAGTGTCAAACATTATGTACGAATATCGACAAAATACTCTGAAGTCATAAAAGAACCAAAGGAAATCGTATAATTTAAAATTTCTTTTTATGGAGAGGTAACATAAGAAATATTTTTGAATTAATATAGATTCAGAGTTTACTCGGATGCCTTATATACAATTGTTATTTGCCTATGCAACAGTATGCACGGTAAGCATAAACTAAATGTAATAAATAACACGTTATTAATTGCCTATGCAACAGTATCAACGGTAAACTCAAATTACATATATAACGCGTTGCACATATAAATTGAAAAGACAATAGTTTAATTTGAAATTTGCTCTTTGCCAACTTATTTTATTTTAATGTCTGTCGCATTATATGGATAGGTTTCAATGTAAGGGGTAAAATTATATGACAAAATAAATGAAGTATTGAGAAAAACAGGATGCGGGAACTTGTATGCCTGGGCAAGTACATAGGCACAAACAAACAATTAAATCAATTGATTTTAAGTTATTTAAATATATTTATTGTTTGCGCAAAACTCCATCGAAACATCGCAAGTATGTTCTCCAGACGTAACATTCAATATAATTACTAAATACAATAAAAAATGGAGCTAGTCACATACGCAGTCTGCTGGATAAGCAAATTACAGCCGGATTTATGCAAGCAGAAAAAGAATTTTCAGACATTAAATTTGAACTGGATGTGACGCACGCAATTGATTGGTTTCCGTTTTTAGACTGTCCCTATGTTCACATATTTCTATCCTGTTTTGTTTTCTAATTAATATATAAAGTTATATTCAGTAGTAGGTACTTGAGGAGATTATGAGAAAGAATTGTTTCTTGTATCTGATAAAATTTCTTTTTGATTTTTGCACATAGGAAGGGTACAATGAAATGTATAACAGTATTTAATAATAAATGAACGTAGACTTTATATATAGGACCAACACTTGTGTAAGTCGATTTGTGGATTCCCTAAAAGTTTGCTTATCTTCATTAACTTCACTTTTATCAAATAATGACCTTTATATGTAAATACAATATAAATTTGATGTTCGTTATGCCGCTTCATTTGAATTTCTATTGGAAATTTCAGATAATATCAGTAATCACGTTTTTTATGATGTATCCTGTTCATCATTTTTTTAATAATTGAAATCAATTCAACAAGTTGCTGGATAACTTCAATAAGTGTAAATTCTGCTTGACCAGTAATCTCGCTGCAAGTGTGTCGACTAATTTTTGTCAAATTTGGTAAAGCATGATAATTTGGAATTTAAAAAAAATTGTTTGTGGACGCGTCAGTTGCTGCTAGCACATTTAAAATCCCACGCTCTATATAAACTTCTTTAGTTCAGGATGTATTATAATTTAGGTCATCTTTTTAATTCAATAGAAAAACCATTGCTTATTTGATATATATCATTAGTATTATTTATTTCTTGACCTTTGTGTTGCATTTTATAAAACCGAACAACGTTTGGTCTATTTCGAAATGCTCATGAGCAACAGATAAGCCTACATTCAGGTAAAAATTCATATGAAGGATTGCTGTTGCTATAACTTATTATGTTTAATCCTCAATTGGGCCTTCGTCTTTATCAATGTTGTCAGGTTCTTATTGATAAGCAATATTTTGTATGTGCCTTCTAATTTATATATATATTAGAAGACATTTGAGGTTATAATGAGAAAGAAACGTTTCTTGTATCTGATAAAATGAAAAAAAGTATCATTATAAAAGTACATATGAAGTTTCTCAGACATATTTTTAATCGATGCAATAAAATCTATAACTACACAAATAAAATTGATTCATTGAACACAGCTGTATTTGTGTTGCATTCGACGCGAAGACAAATATTTCCTATATCTGGATGGAATTATGTGCCGACATAAGACACGAAGAGAGAAAATGAAAATCGCATGAAAGTATGGGCATAATAAATCAAACGTTGTAGAGCATAACGTTTATAAAACAGGTATGTGTAACACAGTTAAGCATAGCACTTACATTTGTTCCAGAACTCATCGTGGCTTTATGTTATTCTAATCTATATAGACGTTTTCAAATGGAAGGGTTTAATTGCTTGTTAACATATGTGTAGTATATAATAAATACAAGAAGCTGGAAATTTAAAATCTAGAGAACGCATATAGGCAGGCAAAAACAATTTAATCCATTGAGTTTATGTCATAACTGCACCTTTTTTAAGCTGAGAATAGTGAGTTTGTCGCACAATAGTTCCGTCGAGCAAATTATTTCACATTTTGACAAGAATGAAAACCTGGAAATCCGCAAATTTTGCGTGCGATATTTAGCAGCAAGGATTTATGTCTTAAAAGAAACCATTAATTGATGCTAGACAGGTTTAGGCATCTTTGTGCATGAGTTTCTTTTCAACCAATCACTTTTTCTTATCGACTTTGCGCATCGTGCTTTTTAAGAATTCTTTACTTGTATAGACAAAACTCGGTGAGTTACTAGACATTATTACATTTCAGATATTACGTTATCTTTAAAAGGTATATTGACTTATGTCGCATTTCGTTTGGGTATGGCTTCATTAAATTATTGCCATTGCTCAAACTTAATGTTTGTCTTAGTAAAATTCCCCATAAATTTTCATAGCACCATTGTTTACAAGCAAAAATATTATTTGGAAATTGTATTACTCAGAAATGACATCATATATAATTTGCGTCCAAAAGAAAAATGATAAAATTAACCAATTAATTTAAAAATTTATGTTTTTTTCATTTCATTTTTTAATTATATTTAAGTGTCATTCAAGTATCTCAGATAAATTACGGGAGTAATTTCTAATATTTGAAAGTAGTTTCCAGGGTTCCAGACAGCACCTGTATAAGTTTCTCTGTGCTTTTCGTAAGGGTTTACTTATCTCCATTCACTTGACTTGCTTTCTATATCCACCACAGGGTGATTTAGTGATTGATTACTCATTTTCAAGCGTACTTTATAGCAAAATATTATAGTAAATTACGCACATTGGAGGCTACTGCATGCAACATAATTACTGCTTAGCCAATTAATCAAATATTGGCATCTAAACTGCATTAAATGTAAGCTTCATCCAACTTATTTCTTTTTAAACAGAATTACTTTTGAAGGTATCATATTTTGCGGCCGAATAAACTTCTGGATAAATATATTAAAAAGACATGCTTTATAATAATTACTCATGTTCATTAACAGATTTTCTTAACATAAATAATCACACATTAAGGAGATCAATTAAGTAGTAATTTTAAATATTATTAGTAGTAGGCCCATTTTATATTTATTCTAACTAGCAAATAACTATCTAATTAAACTGTAATTAGTCAGTATAAACTAAGTATTATATATATATATATATATATCCTTTTTTACTCAAAAATGCATATACATAGTATTTCAGGTGTTTATATTGAGATTACAAATTTGATCAAAAAAACTTTTTATCACCCCCGCACAATAAATGTTTGATTAACTGAAATTAGAGTTAGTATTACGTTAAATGGCATATAACAAGAAGTAGCGCTGGTTTTGCGCATTACCCGACAGCAAAATAAAAATACAAAATATGATTTTTCTAATGAAAACCTTTTAATTGTGGCAATAAAATTGATAATTTTACAAATAGTATTGATTGATTAAGCTTATTTATTTATTGTCACAGACCATGCGAATATTATTATCTTATATGTCTGTGTAGAACCATGCTTTTATTTAAGACAAGACGAGAGGAAATTAAAACTTTTTTCTAGGACTTCACAGCGCGCGGTTTGAAACGGTTTCGATTTTGTCGCATACCGATATTGAGAAAATCGTTACGGACCTTCAGAACTCTATAAAGGTGCTGAAGAAAGAGAGTTACCTTACTAAAAAGAGAATGTCCAAATTCGACACTAACGTTGATTTGTATGCTGCGAAATTAGAGCTATCGGAAAAGAAAAATGAAACTTTAAGCGCGCAAATTGTAGAATTGACTGAGGCGCTACATGCGAAGTTAGATAACTTACATATAGATGTTCAGCCATGGGTTGAGCTGGCTGATATAACAGTGAAAGTCGACGCGCTAATCAAAAATAAAACATCAGGAGAAGAAATACTAAATATATTAGCGAACGAAGTCTCAGCGCGGAATAGCAAACAAGATCAGTTAATTTTATTAAATCTTGAAGAAAATGCCTAAGTAAAAGACATTGAGAAATTAAACGTTTTGATCAAGGACGCGACGCATGCTGAAATTGCTAAATGTTTTCGGGTGGGAAAATGGTCCGATCTTCCAAGACCCGTGGTTGTAAAATTATCAGAGACCAACAAATATGCAGATAGAAGCCATCATTTAAAAGAAAGTTGAGAACCGGACTATTCATAGCATATTTATTGGACGTGACAAAACATTTCTCAAACGGAAGTTGGCGAGAGCAAAAAAGCTAGAGAACAATCAGAAGCGGAAACCGTCTACTTCAATTTACGCTATAATAAGAAAAACACCAAGAGAAGATACAATATCAAAAAACGATTTATCGTTACTCAATGTTGTGGATAGAGAGGGGGAGGAGAAATACACCCTCAAAACCAGGCAAAAGAACAAAAACGAAACCAATAAAGCTGAAAAAAAGTCGGTAACTGTTTAGATAAGTCGTATACTACATATATTTTATTTTATGCCACCTTTAGAAGTTTTAAGGATAAAAACTTTTTGTTGTGTAATTGTATAATAAGTAACGATTTTGATTTTATAATATTATCTGAAACTTGGCTAAACAAGGATATTGCAAACCACGAATTTTATATTCCTCACTATTTTTTATTAAGAAAAGAGAGATCGCAGGATAAAAGAGGTGGAGGAGTACTTATTTATAGTAAATCTGTATTAAATGCGAAAATTTTACATACGAAAGAATATAATCTTATCATTGATTTTTTATCTATACAAATCGATAATCTGATCTTAACCGCGGATTACAGACCGCAGTATGCTAATTTATATGACGATGAAACAGTTACCAATTATTTTAATCTATTTTGGACTCTCATGGCTATAATGTGGTGCTACGTGATTTTATTAAGTTACATAACGGTGAAATAATCAATTTTTTCTAATCTACATCTCAAGCATATTATGAAGGAATCAACTAGAGGTTCGGAATGTTTAGATCATGTATATTTAGAAATTAAAACGGTGAAATCTCACAGTTATGATACTGTAAACTATTCCAAAGAATCGGAGCACAAAAAAATTATTTTACAATGAAACTTCTTGAGAAGCAAAACACAGAAAGTTTATTCTGAAAATACACACGTGCAATGTTCGAGAATCAACTGGAATCTATTTGGAGAGTTTAGCATACTGCTTTATTATGAAAGTTTTCATATCGTGAACACTGACGAATTTTTTTTCTTATACAACGTTATTATCTGATATATTTCAGGCATCTACGTTTACGGATATTATACCGAAGCGAATCAATAGGAAATTATGTAAATTAAGAATTAAACGAGATAATATAATGAAGTGAGGTCTTATCAATAGTATTGAATAATGAGGTTAGATTTGAATGATAAAGAAATTTATTCATCACTGCTAACAATCCGTCAAAGGTCAGAAAGTTTTTTTTGGCCAAACTGGAGAGTAATCCTAGACTAGGATAAAAACTCCTCACACACTACAGTAAATATAAGGCAAAATTAAAGCTTATATTACCTGTGGATAAAACTGAATATGACTTTCTCTGTGAATTGGTTGAAGTATTTGGCAACTTGTTATGTAATCCACAGAACGAAAGCAATTTCGTTGACCTACCTGATACTTCGGGAAATCAGTATCTAGGACTTGTTATTGACAGTGATGCATTGATAGAATTAATGTTAAAATAAAATCAAAAAAACAAAAACATCACCTTGATATATCGATTGATAACCAACTTCAAATACCTTTAAATTATATGAAAGCGCTCTGCAATTTTATAAATAGAATTTTGAAGAATGGGAAATTACCAATCGATATAAAAAAGAAAGTTGCTAAACCTTTGCCAAAAGTAAGTTAGCCAACGTGCACCAGTGATTATAGATTAATCTCTATTATCCCTTCGTTTTTGAAGATAATAGAACGAATGATACTAGATCATTTAGAACTTATGTTGCCGGCTGATTTTGATATATGCCAACACGGCTTTACGAAAGACAGGTCGACAACTAATAAAATGCTCTATATGTGGAAACATGTAATTACATTAGATGAGATAAAAGTTAGATGCATTAATTGTATTTATAGAAATCTTAAAAGCCTTTGACCATATATCTTTTGATGCTATTTTGAATGCGATTAATTTATTGAATATTGATCCTAATATTTTTAGATTACTTAGATACTATTTATATAATCGAAGAATGAGTATTCAAGTAAACAATTTGATATCTAAATCGAAAAGGGTAACAAGTGGAGTTCCACAGGGATCAAGTTTGGGGCCAATTTTAAAAAAAATTGTATTTGCACATTTGGAAACTAAGATCCTTAACGGTCGAGTTTGCAAATTCGCTGATGATTTTAAAATAATCTTTCCAATTGATCCAAATAATGTCGAATTCTCCAAAAATAATGTGACACTAGATTTGTATGATTTAAAATCAAATATTTGAAATGTAACACTAGGGTTGAAATAAACAGATAAAAGATAAGAGAATTTAATAATAGAGTAACAGAAAGAATTTAAGATATGTTTATTTTCGTGATGCTGTGATAAGTGATGTTTTTGAGATTAAACATAGGAATTAGAGGTAAGGATTTAGGCATAATTATTCAATGCAGCATCTATTCAAAGACATATCAGAAAGGATGGGAAACAGTGCCAAGAACAGATGGGCAGTAATAAATAGAAATATCTTATCGAATGACAAAATTTAAATGTATATAATATGGACTAGACTGATACTCCAATATGCTGCTGTTACTTGGAATCCATTAAAAGAGGGTTTTTCCAATAAGATAGAAGCTGTATAAAGAAAGGTTGTAAAAAAATGGTCCTATCTACTGCGCTTTATTCTCCTTTAGATTATAGTTTGTTTCACTGCAAACTTTATGATTTCGGAGGATGTTTTATTGCATAAAAGGTTTTCATTTGAACCAGTGGACTGTTGCCTATATATTCTATCTTCAAATTTTGTATTATTAAAACTGAAATGTTATGCATTATATCATCTTGTTAATCAACAATGCATACACTCAATTATTAGTCATGGTTACCTTTTTTCTTTCAAACTGTTATACTCGAATTATACCTTAAATTTTTCTAATTTTGATGAAGAATCTATCACTCTTTACAGCTGAACTTTCTGTTGCTGATAAATTGTACAGTACAACTAATTGCATATATATATGTGATGTGATATCTTTTTATATTGTACATTTTCTAATTTTATCATTTGATGGAACATGTGTGGTTTGAATCCAAATAAAGATATTCTATTCTATTATATTCTATGTGAATTCAATAAGAAAGAGTCATGAAGTTAGTACTAGATCGGAAAATTTGGCAATATATCCTCCTTTGGTGGAGAATGTTGCGAGTAATTTAGTCTCTTTTTCAAAAAAATTTAAAAAATTACAATCAATTGCCAAAAGGGCTTAGAGAAACGCCTCCATCTAAGATGAATTTTGAATTTTTATCTACCGAACTAGAAAAAGTCTACAATCCTGCTTTTATTTTTAATTTTGATTATTATAATACTTTCTCATGGTTGAATAAAAGTCAAGGATATTTATTATCAGCAACATAATTTCTTGAGATTTTAATCTCCAAGTTTTGTATTATTTAAATTGAAATGTTATGCAATATATCATCATGTTAGTCAAAAATACATAAAATCACTTGATCTTTATGGTTCTCATTTTTTTGAATAATGTTACACTCGAATTAATCTTTATAGCTGAACTTACTGATGTTGATATATTCTACGGTACAACTAGTGAGATTTACTTATCTACATGAGACTAATTCCACATATTTATGTGATGTGATAACTTTTTTTATATTATACATTTTCCATTATTATTATTTAATGGAACATGTGTGGTTTGAATCCAAATAAAGATATTATATTCTATTCTATTCTAAATAATGTACGCCATGCAGTGAAGGCTAGTCAGAAACATAAATTTGAGACTTTTAGAGGCTAACCGCTACAACGACGTAACAGATACCCATAGTATAAATTATTCGTCAGATTGATTAATAAATAAAACGGTAGAAGGAAAATTGGCAGAATTATTTGAAACGCAAGATTAATTAATGGCAGGAAGCGAATATTGCCCAAATTAATATCGGAAATTAGCTCAATATATTATAAATAATCATTTATAAATATAAGCATATATTTGGTTTTAGAAAATTAGTTACTCTCGTTAAACTTGTGAAGTATTTACTGTACTATCCTTCACAAATTAATATTTTAATACTCGTTATACTTCAACAAAGATTTCTTATTAATATTCAACTTTATTAGCGAACTTATATTTTAAATGTTAATTTTCCTAATGATATTGTATTTATATCCCGTTTTTAATGGGGTATTCTGACGTTCGTCTAGTTATACATTTAATCACTTTGGCATTTTATTCCATCATTTTATCATATCACCTATCGTGATTGCAAATCTGATGTATACGTTCACATTTCGAAGATCTAATTCATAATTCCGTCATACTACAAGTTAGAAATAAAGCAATTATTCTGTCACTTACCAATTATAAATGTAACTAATTCATTGTATTTGGACTGATTTTTTAAAACTTTGTTGACCTCACACATTTAAATACATGAAGCATTATTGTTTTGCGAATCGTCAGTGATTTTATGATATCTGCCATTGTCAATCATTTATGTAGCTGGCTGGGCGATGTTTTTCATTATTTTATTTCATTATCAATACTGCAATTGATCAGTGTATTTTCAGAATTTCAATCGAAAATTTTTATTTCTGTTATTCGAATGATAAATATTGGTTTTGATCTATATAAACTTCAAACCAAAGTGTTTTGGATTACAAGTTATTTTTATTTGCTGCCCATATATGCATTGCAAATATTCAAGCTTTCTGAGCTTAAACTTTAATGCAAACTATCAACTATTTTACTGAAATTGCTTTCTACAGATTAAAATATTTTTGCTTACAATAGTACGTATTTTTTCATTTATTTAACGTACAAATATTAAAGGGTTAGTAACTGTGTTTGCGATGCAACTTGATTGTCCAAAACTTCAACGATGGCTTTACAGGTAACTCTCCAACTGCTTGCAAGTACTTTGTTGATGGCTAACATAGTGTTTGAAACAGCGAAATCAGAATACACAGCATATATTAAGGACAATTCGTCGTACTTGGGATTTTTAACTATTAATAATTCCACAACCGATTAGCCTAATTTACGCATATATTTTCAACAAATGTTTATGCTATATGTACTAGATTAATTATATGACAATTTAATGTTATACCTATTTTCATGAAAAAAACTTCTGCTTTTAATACGCTTAAAGAACTATTGCACGAAATAGACTATCGTAAATCTGAATTTTTAACAAATATTTTCATCTTTGATGTCCTAAAGCAAATAATTAGCTTTCTTCAATTTAAGGTGAATTTATATTTTCTAATCTCGATTTCATGTCGTCCACATTATTTTTACTATCAGCTGTTGCCTAATGGATTTGACCATCTTAATTTAAATGCTTTGTTATTTAAAACATTCAAATAAATTAAGAAAATGTCCACTGCTTGTCCTCATGTTCTTTTCAATCTTTTCCACCGTAAAATCAGATATATGCCTTTAAAATATTACATATAATCAGTAGGTATGTCTTCTCCGACCAAAAATGGGATAAATAGCTGAACTACATAATTAAAGTTCTGCTAATGAAAACTGGGTTTTAGCTGTGCATGTATATCGACACCAAATAATATCCGAATTATAAGCCATGACCTTCGAATGTGACGTACGAGCATCATTTATTATGCGGGAATGATATCGATATTCTAAGGCGAATTTCCTTTGTGCAAAATTTGAAATCAAGTCCAGCATACATGGAACTAGGTACATAAATAAATATATATATATATATATATATATATATATATATATATATATATATATATATATATATATATATATATATATATATATATATATATACGTCCCATTACATATGTATGGACGTATAAAATTTTAAAATGTAAACTGTAAATGTGGTGGAATCAAACAACTTTTAGTGGATTAATTGATTAATAGTCTTAGAAAATAAAAAAATAATATTTTAGAATATATTTGAATGAGGATCCAGAAAATTTAACGAAATTTTCGATGTTGCACAAAGCAATTCCAATTTAAATAAAGTCCACCCACTATATATTACACTTAAAAAACCTAGAAAAATCTTCAAATCTCTACAAACATGAACCTATACTCGATTGGTTACGAATACCATAATCTAGCAAAAAACTTCTTGTGTCTAGGAAGCTTGAATATCTATATAACCAGCGTAAATGAACACTTAATTGGATTGGATTTACACTGAAAGAAAAACATTTATACATCATTATTATTCTTAAAAGTGACCAAAATGAGTCAAAATTATGAAACATTAACGCTGCAATCTACATACCCAACTGTCTTGCCTATAGGAAACTATAGAATTTGTGATCATTGCGATGCCAAAAGCAAAATATGCCACAAAAATTCGTACTTGCAACATACATTATTAAAATGGACTGTTCAAAACTCAATCCCTTCATTACAGTAAAAATCAGAACTCACATTTGTATAGTAACACAATATGTATGACTTATGCAGGCGCATAGTCACTGTGGCACTGGAACTCACAACCAAACAAGTATATATATAAAACGCGCAATTGGTATTCTAATAGTTCTAAAAGTACATGCAAATCAATAATAAAAACAGCCATTCTCTGACGTCCACAATTTTGCCCGCATTTAAATTTAAATGTACCCGCACCAATGATATCTTTGGCAGACCAAAAATAAGGCTCAAATAGATAATAATAATTCAATATATTACTGCAAAAAGTATTAAAATTGTAAACAGTTACAACTCACATTTGACGATGTCATTGATAATAATTAATAATTATTTTTCTTTTGAATCTATCTTGATCAATAATATTGACACTTGATAAAACATGCAAAATATAGTCGAATCACAAATATTGGTCTGGAATTTAAATTACAAACATCACTGACGTTTCTCAAAATATGGCCAACGCATTAATTGCGCACACATTTCTAATGAAGACGAAGACATATCATATAGCTTTACGAAAAAACTAATCTAAATAAGCACGATTGGATGCTTAGGTAATGTATTAAATGGAATTCTACCTTCACCGAAAACGATATTTCAGTGAAAAGATTGAAAATATTTTAATTTACGTATGAATTCCGTAATAATTCTACCACCACCCAAATCATTCAAGCATTTCTGATAAAAAGAAAAGCCACAAAATAATTCAAAAACAATTATTATTTCACAATTTGTAAACATTTTCAATTTTAATTTCAATCGAAATTTAACGCACAGAAATAGGATAAGAATCAAATATATTATACCTTTTAATGTAAAACGCAGGCATTAACTAGTTTTGCATAAAAAAATTCAAATTGTGGTTTATTAAAGGCATCGGATTTTATGTCGTGGTACAAATATATAGTTCTTTTTGTTCAGAACGTATATTATTTCAAAATATGTACGTATTTTCTGTGCTTGAATCCTTTCTAATTTGACATTGGGACAAAATTTAGAAAAGAAATATACTTTTACTTTGTAATTATAACAAAACACAAAGACACTAAATTATAGTTTATGAAGACATAAGATTTAATGCCCCGGTAAAAATATATAGTTCTTCTTGTTCTGATCTTTCACATACTTTTCATGCATATTTCATGCACTTCTTTAAGAAAGATAATTAAGCGTTTACCATTCAAAGCATAAATTTATACCATATGCGCATGGTGTCGTATAGGTTGATATTGATCATTTGATTGTTAACATTTCCGTTAGAAAAAAATATGTTTGATTGGTCATTTGAGTATATTTTCATTTTTGCGCTATATAAGCTTTCTCAAGAAAATATTCCACATGTTAATGATTATTTTACATAAATTGACTTTTATTGATATTTGAAAATGTACTACCAAAATACATATATGCGGTATGATCATACAATTTGGAACACTTGAGTTCCTCTGAACAATCTTTTAAACTGCAATCCTTACGTTCACTTGCTAATTGCTCTGTATCCTCAATATTTGATAAACCAGCCATAATATTATTAAATTACTTGCAATTTATATATATTAATTAAGCTTACCAGGATACGCTGATATTCACAGATTACAGAACGAGACGGTAGTGACCTTAAAACAAATATCAACGTCAATTACCTGAAGCGAATTTGAGATTCTTCACACTGATAATTAATCAGAACAATAGATGAGTGGATTACAATAATTTATTAGCAAAGATATCGCAGATGGAACCACACAGTGTTCCGCTTGTGCAATCCAGCAACTCAGAAAAAACTCTCTTTTAACCTTTGACAAGACAAGTCAAAAACTTCGACAATATGAACAAAAGAACTTCCAAAAAATTTACAATATATTTTAAAATAATACAATATTGTTTTACTAAACCAGCGATATCATCAAATGTCCAAAAATAAAATTTGATTTATTTTTCTATGAGGAGTTAATTGATGTCGAATAATTAAATTAACCTGCACATACACCTTCATGTTTAAGATGATTAACTATACATGATGTAGTACTCATTCTTCGGTTTCTTGAGGACTCTTTCAGAACGAGTTTCAACAAGTTATGCTGGTATTTCACTAGATTTCATTTTCATATTGCATTGTTCTTTATTCTCAGTTTTCTAGGTTATAATCTTTACTTCTTTTCCATATTTGTTTGACTCTTACATTTTCTTACACATTTCCGAGTCACATCTCGCGTCAGCTTCTGGATACTTTGATGGATACTGTTCCCCTGTCTCCTCCTCCATTCATATAAACTGTGGAATGCTGCGATCCAGTGCTACACACTCTACTGTGCCATTTACTTCTTCAAATTCATTTTTATCAGTCATATGATTGACTTT
>JAQBSW010001493.1:127500-132032 GCA_029291075.1 Eudiplozoon nipponicum | reverse complement strand
AGGTTAAAAAGAGACATGATAAGAAACTAGAAAACCTGGGAATCTATAGGCCTGGAAGAAATATTCCAAACGATTCTTTTGTGTCGAAACGGGTAATAAACTTATCATCTATGGATCTCAAAGATAATGAAAAGAGAATACTTAACCTGGGACTGAACACGGCTGTTCCTATAGAATACATACCTAAGAATGAAATTATTACCGAGACAGTTAAAATCGCACAATTCCTCCCAGGAAAAGATAAAACTAAATTTGAATTAGATGTTGCAAAATTAGTGTTAGAACATAGGGAGGATAAATGTAAACAGAATTATGACTTGAAAAGATTGAGATCGGAGTTGTTATCTAATAAGGTAATATGCCTTAAAGCAGATAAAGGTGGAGCAACAGTGCTAATAAACCAGAGGGATTATGAGGATAAGATGTACGTACAATTAAATAATAAAGAAGTTTACCATAAAATAAATAAGGACCCAACGGACAAATTACAAGGTGAGGTTAAAGCTTTAATTAATCAAATGATTGGATCTGGGGAATTGGATTCAGTACTTGGTAAATCATTAATACAAAGAGATTCACTCTCTCCCAGAGTGTATGGTCTAGTTAAAATTCATAAACAAGATAATCCACTTAGGTTAATTGTCAATGTCCAGAATTCTCCAACTTATAAGATGTCCAAATTTCTGTGCCATAGAATAAGAAAATACACCTATTTTCTAGATTATACATTAAAGAATACTTATCACTTTACTGATATTATTAGTAAATATAAATTATTAGAGAATGATAAACTGGCAAGCCTGGATGTGGTATCTATGTATACGAACATTCCGGTACAGGTTGCATTAGAGTGTGTCCAACGTTGCCTAACGGAATACCCTGAAATACTAGAAGGGAGTAAAATGATGTTAAGTAGTATTATGGAAATGTTAAAAATTTGTATGTCCTCTACATACTTTATATTTAGAAATGAATTCTACCTTCAAGTTAAGGGTGTTCCTATGGGACAACCATTATCAGTCCCAGTCGCTAATATTTATATGCATTATTTAGAAAAAAATCTCCTACTTAGATCTCCCCTCAAACCAAGCTTATATTTAAGATTCCTAGATGACATCTTCCTAATTTGGAATCACGGGGACAATGAGTTGGAGAATTTTCTGTATTTAGCTAATCAACTGGGAGAGGTAAAATTCACATTGGAAAAAGAAAACAAAGAAGAATTATCGTTTCTAGATGTAAAATTAAATCGAATGGGTCAGACATTAGAGAAAGATATTTACAGGAAGGATACTTATTCTGGTATCCTCCTGAATTATTGCTCTAATCACCCGTTTGGGATGAAAATAGGCATTCTAAAATCTATGATAATAAGAAGTCTTAAAATAGTGGATTTAAAATATAGGGATAAAGAACTGATGAAATTGAAAGACATATTCAGGATAAATGGTTATCCAAAAAAATTAACTGAGAAAATCATAAAGGAGACATTATTGCGATTTAATAGAAGAATAACCCAGGAGAAACGGGCAGGAGATTTAGATAATCATAATGAAGATAAGCACAGAACTCTGGTTCTACCAGACTCCAAATTAAGTAGAAAGATTAGGTTTTTAGCAACAAAATACAACATAAGAACAGTGTTAAGACAACCAGTTACAATAGGCAATAAGTTACCGAATCAGAAAGAAAAAATAGAACCTCTCAACACATCAGGGGTTTATGAGATACCTTGTAAAGATTGCAATCTTAGGTATATAGGTGAAACCATGCGTCCAATAAAGGTACGTAGAGGTGAACATAAGACTGCATGCAAATACAGACATAGTCATAGATCAGATCTAGCCAGGCACTCAATGGAGACAGGTCATCAGATAAACTGGGACGGCTGTAAACGGATTGCACTATGTAACCGAAATAGATTAACCAGGTTGATTAGAGAATCAATTGAAATAAAATCAGGAATGAACGTCATGAATATGACATGTGTAGAAAAATCATTAGGCCCAATATTTAATGAAGCCTTCTCGAATGGAAAGAAACGTAGATTAGAGGAATCAGAGCTATCAATAAATCTAAATAAGAGACCGCGACTATGAAAGGGAAAAAACAGAACGAATAAGATGGAGTTAGAGAGCGGTAATATGGCTATAGTTATATATGTATATATATGGTGAACATTTCAATTTACATAAGATGTGAGAGAATTTCACGTTGTTGCTTATATGTTTATCTAAAGATATTTAACAAATATGGGTATATATATATATATATATTTCGCAAATACATATATATGGATGATTCTAAATATTCATATAAGATGTGGGGTGAACTCACATGGTTGCTTAAATGATTATTTAGATATTAACAATATATATGTAGAAGAATATTTAGATTTTATATATAAGGTGAGAAAAGCTCACATGGTTGCTTATGTGAATTGAGATAGGCATTATGTATATATAAATATATATATATATATATATGAGGTGTAGACGGGAATATATATACACTTTGATATTTATATATACATATAAATTGTAATTAAAATTAGTATATATACTATACACGCAAGGAGAAATTGTAAGTGGTTGAATTTTAAAAGAACCCATTTCAATTGCCTATAGATACATATATCTACATATATGTATATATATATACATTTATATCTAGGGGTATATAGATAGACAATAAAAGAGATATATAAAAAGTATTTTGACTGATATAATTTATCCGTTGCGGGACTATGAAGAATATGGGTGAGATCTATGAGATGAACCCACATGGTTGCTTATATGCTTATCTATATATACTGAGATAGCGTGTGGACGTATGTATAAATGGATATTTTATAAGATGTGGGTGTGTGTATATTTAAATATAAATAAGTAAAAATAAAATTTAAATATAAAAGATTGCTGATTTATATATATATATATATATATATTCGTTTATATATATAGTGTATACACGTAGGTATATATATATAGATAGGTATATATATGAAGGATATAAAGATATTTATAAAAGATGTGGGAATAACCCACATGGTTGCTTATATGCTTATCTATATATACATTATATATAGCCTATGGAATTACATGGATGTTTTTTCTTTTTTTATATATGAAGTGAGTATATATGTAATTATGAATAAGTAACTAAATATAAAATTTATTATATAGGTATATACGATACAGATATTTTAATTGAGAAACTAATTTATATAGGATATGAGTATTAATGTGTATTTGGCTGAGAGACGATTTGGTTAGTGTAAACTCCGTATTCGGTCTTGTCAAAACGATAGAATAATACTCTATAGACTCTCAATAGTTTTTTAATCTCTCTGTCTATAACCGATTGCAAGCTGGTTGGAATTAGGTGAACTGGGGGGCATGTGAGGATTACTGCAACATTGAATTCAAAATTTGTTGATCTTTCTATGCGTCCGGAACAGAAATTAAAATATAGATATCAGTGATAGGCGTGTTTGTCAATACATTAAGTGTGCTTATAGTTATTCAATAAATGTCACTTTAGTAAAATACACATGTTTATAAGTAGTTGTGTGCGCAGAGGGGGACAGGGATAAGTTTTTGTATACATTTGAGTATTAGAGACTAGGTATGAAGACCGGATATTAGGAAGACAATTAAAAGTACTTTTAGAATTAAAATAGATATAAATATATCTGTCTTGAATGAGAATACCACATTTGTCACAAGTTGTGTTTTACTCCTGTGCGTATTGTGTCAACCCTGAAGATGAGACTGGAAATGAAGTCTCGAAATATAGGACAAAGAACAATGGAAAATCTTGATCCAACGTCATTTTCAGACAATCAGATAATTGAAGGCTTAAAGAAGAAGGGACAAGTGAAAACCCATCAATTGAGGCCAAAAATTACATCATCTGAAGATGAAGGAAGTTCAAGATTTTACCGACCTATGAATGTAAATTTTGTTTGTTTACAATAGGATTGAAGTTTACTTTCAACATGAATATAAATAAAGTTTGCGAGCTTGAAGTAAACAAAAATCGCATTGTAAGCTAATTATTTGTTTACATTTAACTAATAAACAAACATAAATGTCTTTTAAGGTCATAAGAAATCGGAGACAAATTCTAACCGCGAATTATAGGCATATGCATTTTCTCCAATCATATTGCAAAAGTAGGTTCACTTTGATTAATAACACAGGCCGCTAAACATTCAGAAAACGCTGATATGAAAGAAATAAATGAAGAGGCTGTGGAGCAGACCACACAGACAGGTTCCGAAATAGTTCGTAGACAAGCTACGAATGTGGTCCCGGAAGCATGTCCAAATCAAGGTGTTGCAATGGGAGCTGAAGAGACTAAAATATCAGATGTGAATAAGGCTTATGCAGAGTCTTTGTCCAAACGTCATCGGAGTAGAAAATACTCTTTATTCATTTATTATGCTTATTTCTTTGTATTAGGTTTGATAGCATTACCAACATTTTATTTAATTATTTCTGGCGGAATGTGGCCAGGTCTGCTCTTTA
>JAQBSW010001493.1:0-122500 GCA_029291075.1 Eudiplozoon nipponicum | reverse complement strand
TTTTGGTTTTATCTATTTTCGGTTTAAGCCTATAATGGAACATAATTTGCTTCCGGGAATCCTCCGTTAGTATTGATAGACTAAGTTTGCATAGCTTGACATTTCTCGTGTCAACCTGGTGGAGCCTTTTCAAATAAAAATATTTCCTATATTAAAAAAAAACATTTTAGTAATAAATACCGGCGTTTAGAAACCAAACGATAGAAGCGGCAACTTTACGAGTAAAAGTGAACTGAATAAATAGAGTTTAGTGGCTGTTTCGATATTCGTACATAGGGTGCTTAGTAAACAAATAATGTCAATTTAAAATGGTCATTTTATTAACACTGATACCAGGGTTTAAAGTTAATGTGAACAAATACCTTTCCCGTCCGTAATTATTTAAATTTACATTAATATAAACAAATGAACACATTTTTAGATCATTGATCTCTTTGACATCAACATTCACTTTATTTAAAAGTGAGTTAAATAAAGAGTGAATATTCGAATGATTTCACTTGCGAGACGAGGAGTTTGCAGACACTGTCTATCTGATTATTCCATATATTCCGACTTCTTGATTGATTGCTTGTTTGTGGGATGCTTCATTTAGGTGTTATCTGGTAGCAACAAGAAGTCGAATTACATGGAATAATCTGTTAGATAGTGGATGCAGGCTTGACATATTGGTTGCCAAATTGTTTGTAATGTGCTTTCCATTAAGATTGACTTCAATAACGAGAATTCTAATTATATGGAATGATCAGGTGAACAGGGGATGCAAACACCTCGTGTCGCAACACGAGGAAAAGGTAATTAACTTTATTTTTCAGTCAGCGTGTTATTTTCTGTGCGTTAAGAAAAACTCATTTAATGCGCATCTTATTATAGTCTACATGCAGCAAAATAATAAGGTTAAGTAATCTATTTCATTAACTACGCGATATTTACTAAACCGATTATTTTATGATAATGAAAAAGTAGATATAAATATTGTTAGATGTTGATCTGTAAAAAATATATATTTTCTGTTAAAATACGCTGTTTATATCAAGATCGCAACCTTGATTAAAATTAATTCGTATTACCGCCCAAGCAACCGATGTTCATTTAATTATATAAATGTTCATTTTCAATACCACATCCCCATGTAGTGTGGTGTCTGTTCAGTAATGACAGATTGGGAATGGTTAGTTGGTACTTTGGGTCTAAATGGATGCCATATGAGCTCCACCTAAAGGAAAAATTGACTAACCAAGTTACATTAGTTAGTATATAACTGAAAATTGTGTGCAGTGTAGTGTGCGGCAGGATGGCTCAGTGGTTAGAGCACCAGATTCCGAAGCAGACGTGCCCAGGTTCGAGTCCTGTCCGCGGCAAATTCTGGCCAGTACTTGATGAGTTCCCAATAAGGACGAAACCGGTCTACTGGATGAATTGCCTTTTCTACACTATACAATTCTTAGTTTATACTGACATATGTAAGTAATTAATGGGTCAGGTGTTTATATCAAGACTGCAACCTTGATTATAATAATTGTTATCACCACCCGCGCAGCCAATGTTCGTTTAATTATTCAATACTGAATGTTAAGCCTAGTTGAAGAGTCCTTCGTGTTAGCTGTCTTGGTTGTTTTGTATTATTAATGTGATTTCAATGATAGCTTTGGGCGAAATTTTAAAGATAGTTTCTTGATTTCGTTTTATGACGAATGACTGCTGATTCCTGTAGTGCTGCATAATTTTTGAAATATTAAGAGTGAAATTGATTTGAAATGCAATTTTTGGATAAATAAACAACCAATGGCGCGGGAGGAAAAACTGCTATTTAAATCGGGTTTTCCGCACAATGCATTTAGACAATTTACATATATTAACAAGTAGCACAAAATAGTGAAACCACCGTCAGACACACACACACTTTTGTTATCAGAGTGCGACGAAAAATAACTAACGGCAACTGACCCGTAATGCCTATTTAGTTTTAGAAAGTTAAATAAAACTCTCACACATCGAATTACAACTTTAGGAGGGTTATTAGTATTCAGAGACGCATTTCACTTTCAAATAATTTTAATTGCCGTCGTGCTCTAATGATGATCATGGAAGGTTGAATCACAGCTGTGTGTGTGTGACAGGCGCTTGTTTTGCTGCACTGAGTAGCTGATTACACCCAATAGGATTGGTGTCAATGTCAAGGTTGACACTTTTATTTAAATACATAGTGGATAGTTGGTGTACTGGTTCAATTAAAACTTTTGAACTTCGTTTGCCTGGGCGACAAACCTAATGGTTAAGATAACGCAACGAATAAGCTTATAAAGATATTGTAATTGAATTTAAGTGTTATGCTTATGGTATCAATTACGGAATATGAGTTTAGACTCGTGGTATTAAGGTACTTTTTATAAATATCAATAAATTTCCTTCCATGTTTTTCCTATTTAGATCACTTAACATACACGGTGAATCAAAGAATTGCAGCCCATTACTTTTTCTGTCTTCCATTGAAGAGTTATGCAAGAACAACAATATCTTGGTTTTCCAGTTGGAATGTCTTTCGTTGGGATAATGGTTTTCAAGATTAATAATATTGTTAGGCATTTGGTATTTCGCAACTAGTACCAATAGGTCTATATTGAATAAGTGGTATAGGCAAAATTCTGGAGGAAAAAATGGTTAATTATTATGCACAAATTCAAGTCTTGATTAATGTAGCCTGCATTACCTGTTAACTCTACTGCAAATGTTTCAATAAATGTTAGACGATTGAACGGAACGTATGTTTGCATTAGATTGTGTAATGTGCTTATTGTAATTTCGGCATATCCTTCTGGTTCTATTTGAGCACATTTCCAAAAGTACGCAATACCTGTTCGATAATTGCCGATATACTAGTTCGCTGGAACATAAACATATAATTATTAATATAACCTGATATGTGTTGTGCCTGACATAGATTGAGTTCAAATTGCTTATTTCGTCGTGCATGCATCGCCTGTCAATCGTACCAGCCTTCGTCTGCCCATAGCACATCACAATTTTGCTAAAACAAACTAATGAAGCAATACAATCTTTATTATTGGTTTTCTTGATTCTAGTAAATATTTGCCTACTTTCAAATGCCACAGCGTCTATTTTAAAGGTTATTTGCTCACATATGTTAGTTTTAACTGTTTTTGTAGAACTTTCGGGCTTCATGAAAATCGATTTCTGGCTAGTTGCACCGCAACGAAATCTAACATGTTTTTTATCTCTAGGAAGAGATAATCTAGCGTTTTATACAACGCGAAATAGATATAAAGATTTCTGCTACTTTTGCGGCATGCTGGCTTTATATCAAAGCCAAAATTTATTTCTTATGATATACAAAGTGCTTATTCATAATTTTCTTTCAATTTATGTGCCTCAATAGACTAGATCTATTGGGACTGCGGTTTTGCTTTAACATCGAATTTGAAATAAACTCAAAGGAAATTGGTTAGTTAATTAATTTTAGAGAATGGTATATCCGCTGCCTGACGCATGTATTGACGCGTTTCAACTTTAAGACTTTGATCGAAGTGGATCAAATTACAATTAAAATTTACATTGTTATTATTTAGTAAGTTCAGATATAAAGTCTTCGACTGCAATGAAACATACTAAGACTCAATTTATTAGCAAATATAAGGTGTACAGTAGAAATCCAGTAAGTTAAAATTTAGGCGTGATTGCTAGGGCGTGATAGTCGCACCTCGAATTTCAAAGTTGTAAAATACACATTGTTGTTTATTTGCAATTTGTAATATTTCCGTCTTTCCAAAATGACGTCAAAATCAATTTGAAACAAGACAGTAAATTTACATGACGTTAGTAGTTGGGCTCAATTTAGAAATTGGTTAAATTGCCTTTTTTTCTTTACATCAAATTTACACATTTAAGAATAAAAACATGTTTTGCCACCCGCGAAATCATCATGTAAAAAAACACAATGGCAAGCTTGAAATAAAAAAATCGCTTAAGTAGCTGGCAGACTTGATTTAAACACTTGCTATCACCAATCGCGAAAGCAATATTTGTGGAAACAATCAATTCAATTGCGTATTATTTATTGAAGCCATAGGAATAAATTAATTAAAATACGATCAAATAGATAAACCAAATTCTGAATGATTTGAAGATATAATCTCATCTGCACGTTTTGTGCTTACTAATTACACGTTAGTAAAAGCCAGTACTTTGTTTTATGTTGAGGCCCTTAGGTCACTACCATAAGGGAGTCTCTTGGATGCCAGGCCCGGAAAATCCATATATGCGGAATGATCATCTATCTTGGAACACTTAAGTTCCTCTGAACTATCTCTTAAGCTACAATCCTTAAGTCCGCTAGCCAACTGCTCTGTATCCTCAGTATTTAATAAATCAGACATGATATTATTAAATTAATTGTAATTTATATATTATATTGATTGATTAAGCTTACCCGGATACGCTGATATCCACCAATTACTGAACTGGAATGATTGAGACCCAAAGCAAATTTGTGGTTCTTTTCGCTGATAATTAAAAACAAAACGACGAGAAGATTACAAAGTTTTATTCACAAAGAGTCGGAGATGAAACCACGTAGTGTCCCGCTTATGCAAGTCAGAAACTCAGATCAAAACTCTCTCATTTTCCTTCCACAAGACAAGTCCAAAATTTCGACAATATGAACAGAAGAACTTCCAAATAATTTTACAATATTTTTCAAAAATTACAATATTGTTTTACGAAACCAGCGATAACATCAAATGTCCAAAATAAAAATTGATTTATCTTTATATGAGAGGTTAATTTCTGTCCGATAATTAATTTAACCTCTACATACTCCCTCATGTTTAAGATGATTAATCATAAATGATATAGTCTTCATTCTTCGGTTTCTTGATGACTCTTCCATTCCGAGTTTCAACAAGTTGTGCTGATACTTCATCAGATTTCATATTCGTATCGCATTGTTCTTGATTCTAAGTTGTCTTGGCTTTAATCTTTACTTCTTTACCATATTTATTCGACTCTTCGTTTTTCTCACCAATTTCTGAGTCACATCTCGCCTCAACTTCTGGGTACTTCGGTGAATACTTTTCCTCAGTCTTCCCCTCCGTCCAAATAAACTGTGGTATACAGCGATCCAGTGTTACACATTCTATAGTGCCATTTACCTCTATAAATGCATTTTACTCAGTCATATGATTGACTTTATATGGCCCCTTATAGAATGGAGTCAGACAATTCTGTCTGTTTTTGTTAGTTATGTATACATGCGATGCCAGCTTTAAATCTGAAGATACATAGCATCTGGACTTTGGACTTCTAGTTTTGGTTGGAGCTAAACGACTCATTTTATCTCTCAATGCTCCAACAAATCAATCTACTGAACTAGAGGCCCAATCGAGACAACTTGGAGCTTCTATTAGAAGATCTCCAGGTAACCTCAATGGCTCTCCATAAACAAGTTATGCTATGGATGTTCCTAACTGAACTCTGTATCTGTTTCGCATTGCCAACAAAACTATGGGCAAATCATGTATCCAACTGGATCCACCGGTGCAGCGTAATGCAGCCTTCAGCTCCCTGTGCAGTCTCTCAACCATCCCATTGGCTCTGGGATTATAAGCACATGTGTGTCTTACTTCTATCCCCATTGTATTCAATGATCTGATAAACAGTTCAGACATAAACTGACTACCACGATCAGTAGTTACCCTTACCGGTACACCATATCGCGACACCCAATTATGCAAGAACATAAGTAAGACCTCTTGAGCTGTCATGTCCTTCAGGATTGCTACCTCAAACTGACGACTGAACCGATCGACCATCGTGAGTAAATACTTTTGGCCGGAAATCTCAGGCATTTCTACTATATCAATATGAACATGCATGAATCGACCTGCTGGTATACCAATCGTTTTAATTTCAGTTTTGGTATGACGCCAAACTTTACAAGTTTGACACCGGGCACATGTCCTTACCCAGGCTCTTATGTCTTTCGACATCTTTGGCCATACATATCTATCAGTGACCATCCTGATAGTTGCCTTAATGGAAGGATTACTGAATTCATGTAGCTGCTGAATTACCTTATACCTTAATTCTAGCGGTACATAAGGTCTAGGTTGGCTCCTGGAGATTTCACATAATAACCACTTATCTCCAATCTTCCTGCGTGTATATGCAGGATTCTTTTCCAACACAGCTACTAAAGGATCAAGACCTTGTGCTTCCATCAATTGCTGGACAAAATCATTAGAAGATACAATAGAGCATACGAGTGACTCTGAACGAATCATATCTTCATCTAATACGTCTGGTCTACTGAGAGTGTCTGCCACCACATTATCTTTTCCTGAGATATGACTAATGGTAAAATCAGATTCTGCGAGTCGGGTTATTTGTGAATTCACCCGCCGAGAATAATTTAACCTGTTTGCTTTCCCAAGGATACTCAACAACGGTTTATGATCAGTTAATATCATAAACTGATGTCCATCTAGGTAGTGCTCAAAATGCAACACTGCAGAATAAACTGCTAGTAACTCCTTTCCAAGCGTATCATATCGCTTCTCGCGATCTTGGAGTTTCCGACTATAGAATCCAATCGGCTTGACTATACCATTTTCCCGTTGATGTAACACTGCTCCTATGGCTACATCAGAAGCATCTGTGACCAGCTCAAACGGCTTAGTCCAATCCACAGGTGCTAATGTGGTTATTTGGCTTAACAGATCTTTGGCCCTCTGGAATTTTTCCTTGTCGTCTTGGCTAAAATAAATAGGCCAGGACTTCTTGATCGTGCTCCGTTCACGAACTAAATGTCGAGTTAGCGACCCCGAAATTCCAGCTAAACCTGGTATGAACCGAGGATAGTAGCTAATCATGCCCAAAAATCTACGCAACTGGCGTACAATTCTAGGTTCTGGCACATCCTTGATTGCTTGTACCTTGTCTTCCAAAGGCTTGATTCCATCCTTGGAAATGGTGTGTCCAAGATATTTTACGGTAGAGCAACCAATCCTACTCATTTCTGGTTTCACTACCAATCCATAATGTTCCAGCTTAGACAAAACGATGTCCAAATGCTTCCGGTGTTCCTCCCTAGATTGGCTATATATAATGATGTCATCTATATACACCCTAGCAAATGAACAGTCTTCAAGAACTTCCTCTGTCAGACGCTGGAATGTCTGACTTGCATTCTTCAACCCAAAAGGCATACATAAGAATTCATGCGATCCTCCTCCAGGGAATCGCACTGCTGTGAGCGGTATAGATTCTGCCTCCATAGGTACTTGATAGTACGCCTTCTGCAGATCTAACGTTGTATATACCTCATACCCCATTATATCCCTGAGCAAAGTACTCTGGTTCGGTTGAGGATACGAATCGCCTTTTGTTACCGAATTCAATAGACGATAGTTACCACAAACCCTCCATTGACCTGGTTCAGGTTTGGCAACAACAACTATTGGAGATGCAAAGTTGGAATTTGAACGCCTACAAATTCCTTCTTCGCTCAACCGCTTAAATTCTTCAATATCAACCTGCTGCTTGTGTTGTGCTAACGGCTGAGACTTTGGCGAACAAGGTTGTGGCTCCACCAACTCGATTTGGTGTTCTATGCCTGTCTTTAAACCCTTGCGTTTAGCATTGAATGGCAGAAACACGACCAAGTGTTTCTCGATGACATCCGCCAAGTCATCGGCGACGACGGGTCTGGGTAGTCTCACTGACCTAACTACTGAGGCCACAGTCTCAGCATAAGTCACTATCCCAGTGCTTTGTCCAATGGTCCTAGATTTGGGATCTAAAGCGAGATTAAAATGTATCGAAAAGTCCATCCCAATGATGTTATCCTTTATATCAGCGACCAGAAAATTCCACGTAAATGGAGATTTCTGCTCCAATGTCACTGACAATTCTTTAACTCCCTTAACCTCAATTGGACTTCCATTAGCAGCCCATAGTTGGTAATCGAATGTGGGGCTATCAATTTCCACCACATCAGATCGAACTATGCTCACCTCTGCACCCGTGTCTATTAAGAAATTTAAGCCGTTAAGTTCATCATTTATAACGAACTTATTGTTGTTATAACCAGCAACCTCTTTAAGATTACCTGCCAGCCGAAATCTAACAGATTTACGGACTGTATTACTGCGCGTCTCTTCCATCGAAGCTTCCGAACCTAACTTCGATGATTTTAGTATGCCACGAATATGCATACCTTGGAGCCTTGCATGCGCAACCCCCACCCCTACGGCTCCTATTAGCGGGGGCTTCATTAGTTTTCCGGCAGCTTCGACCAGGCTACAGGAAGACTACTTCCTTTCCATCGGGGACCACCCAACTTTGGAAATGTGCATCCCCCCTCCTGACATTTTCCAAACTCGGCGTATTTACGATGCGATATGCACCACTCGCGTGGTCCTTGTACACTCTCACGCGATTCGCCTCTCCAATGCTTGGAATTTGCCCGTTGACTCCGAGAATTTACCCTACTTCTGTTGGAACTTTCCTTATTGTTTTTTATCCAACCCACATCCCTGCGGAGGGTACTTCATTCATTCTTTATGATCAGGTGTCTCTCTGAGAGATGTCTGAGTTGCTGCTCCAGGCGTGAATCTGCGGATACTGCATACACCTTAGGTTCCATCTGACGTTACACTTTGTCCAACCCTTTGAGCTTCTTGGGCCACCCTAGTTCCAATGTATCATATACATCCAAGGTGGCTCTTAGTCTAGCAGGCAATTCTGCTACAAATATACTATTTATAACTTCCTCAGATATATCAAGCCCGATGGATTTTGAAATTAGTCTGTCATAAAATTCAGATAGAAGTAGATTTCCCAATTTTTCCTGACGTAATAAGTCAGTCATCCGTTCAATCCTCTCGGGTTGATATCGTCCATGGAGTTCTTCTACTAGAAGCTTAAATGCATTTTCTGGTTCGTTCTCAGTAACAAAATTCCTGAGCCTAAACAGATTATTCTTTAATGGCTCAGGTAAGCACCACCAGGCCGAGGCAAACCTTTCTATAGGATCGGTCATCCGTTTTAGTTTAAAATAAAATTTTGCTTCTTCGACCCATTACGAATGGTTGTCTGGTCTATACATGGTAAGCTTAACATTGCTATCCATAGAATTGCGGCAAAAACGATCATCTACATCATATCTTCCCGCATAAAGGATCCTGGCGCGGTCGCCATTTTTGTAGAGGCCCTTAGGTCACTACCATAAGGGGGTCTCTTGGATGCCAGGCCCGGAAAATCCATATATGCGGAATGATCATCTATCTTGGAACACTTAAGTTCCTCTGAACTATCTCTTAAGCTACAATCCTTAAGTCCGCTAGCCAACTGCTCTGTATCCTCAGTATTTAATAAACCAGACATGATATTATTAAATTACTTGTAATTTATATATTATATTAATTGAGTAAGCTTACCCGGATACGCTGATATCCACAAATTACTGAACTGGAATGATTGAGACCCAAAGCAAATTTGTGGTTCTTTTCGCTGATAATTAAAAACAAAACGACGAGAAGATTACAAAGTTTTATTCACAAAGAGTCGGAGATGGAACTACGCAGTGTCCCGCTTATGCAATTCAGAAACTCAGATCAAAACTCTCTCATTTTCTTCCACAAGACAAGTCCAAAACTTCGACAATATGAACAAAAGAACTTTCAAAAAATTTTACAATATTTTTCAAAAATTACAATATTGTTTTACGAAACCAGAGATAACATCAAATGTCCAAAAATAAAAATTGATTTATTTTTATATGAGAGGTTAATTTCTGTCCGATAATTAATTTAACATCTACATTTATACCCACTATGGAATTGGGGAAGTAATATGGTAAAGGTCGATGGTACCGTCTAAAAACTGAGCCTATCAAGGCCGAAGTGAATGGATTTGCTGTAGTAGCCTGTATTCAGAAGTAGTTGAAATTCTCAAATTTAGTGAAATTTAGCCTATCCATTTTCTTTATATCATACACAAGATAGACATTTTGGAAACTATTGTGTTGATACACTTTACAGGCTTGGTATATAACATACAAACTGAGGGGGCTTTTAACACGCATTTCTATTACTGCTTTAATAAACATCCATAAAGGAGACTGTATCGTCAACCTGTCCTAAATTTCTTCATCGCTTTGACTCCTACTGTTGTTTGGTCAGTTAGCTCGAAATGCATGCGTAAATGAGCAACAACTTAAAACTTGACAGATTTTGGGCTTAAACTTCAATAAAAACAAGTTTTGCTATGACTTCTAGGGTCATAACAAATTAATTGTGCGTCTGGATTGGCTTAATATTGATATAAAGAACTTCAAGTACTCCGTCGCGATTTGTGAAGTTACGCTGTAAAAATTTGTAATGTGCTTTCTATTTTTGAATCTGTCTGAATGTCTGACATTACTAACATCAATCACCTTTCGATTACTCATTCTAACTTTGACTAATGGCTGTCCATATCGAAACCCAAATAGCCTTTTTATTAAAACTACGTTCAGGCGTACCTCACAGTAATATGTTAATGTCCGGTGTTCAAGTTACCTAAAATAAATATGGAGGTCGAATGTTGATTTTTGCGTGGGAAAAATTGGCTAAATTTATTTATTTGAGTAATTATTAGAAGCCATAAATTAATGCTCCATCTTTGAAAATATATAAGGTGGTCAGAAATGGTGAGAATGATACACATTTATGAGAAAGAAACGTATTTTCATCATAAATATGTTCACACGATACTCACAGTAATATGTAAATGCTAGGTGTTTAAGTAACGTAAAATAAATATGGAAGTCGAATGTTGATTTTTGTATGGGAAAATTGGCCAACTTTTTTTATTTTAGTAATTATTAAAAGCCATAAATTAATGTTCCATCTATGAAAATATTTAAAGTGGTCAGGAATGGCTAGAATGATATATATTTAGGAGAAAGAAACGTATTTTTATTAAAAATATGTTCAGACGTTACTCACAGTAATATGTAAATGTCGGGTGTTCAAGTTACCTCAAATAAATATGGAGATAGAATAAATGCTGATATTTGTATGGGGAAAAATTGGCAAAATTTATTTATTTGAGTAATTATTAGAAGCCATAAAGTAATGTTCCATCCGTGAAAATATTTAAGGTGGTCATGAATGGTGAAAAAGATAAGGATGTTACGTTAGACAATTTCCATTGCGCAAAACCTGTTAATTGCCAAACCATAGACTGTTATAAATGTAAAGATTCGGCTTAGCGCTACAAATATTCTTTTAAAAATGTCCTATCAAATTTTCGAAATATCTCTGTTATGCAAAATATTAAATGTAACTTGCAATCAAACATTAACAAAATAGAAAATTGGAGAAGTTGAGACTTATAGTATGACACGGAAAACAGTTTTTCTCTTGGACAAATTTGAAATTAAAAATCAGTAGACTAATTCGAATTTAGAAAAATGTAATAAGATAAAAGAATCTGACTGCGCAGAATTTGCTTTTTTGAAAAAATGTGTCTGCGTTAAATTAAACTACATATGTTTCTGCTCTTGTATGTAATTTAACATAATATTATTATTCTAATTAAGTTTATTGATTTTACTTTGTGTTTAATTAAAAAACCTACAACACCTTTACAATTTGTAATTGGATTTTACTGATTCTTCGCAAAAAGTATATAATCAGTCATTATTTTCATCCAAGAAATCAATGATTGCAAGCTGAATAGCATATGTGATTGCAATAAAAGCTATAAACCATCTGCCAATTGGCAAATTTGAACCTACACGAGATGTTGTGGTTATTTATTTGGAGTTTTCAGATTTAAAATAAATGGAGCCGCAATATATAAAACAACAAAGTATTTACATGATAAAGATGTCTTCTTTTGATGTTTGTGAATCTCGTTCGCGTTCTGCTAGATCTCAATTTTGCTTTGAATGACAGTGAACCACGCGGCTCCGCGTTACAACCCAACGATGTTCAATTTTGACAAATATAGTGCCTTTTAAGGTCAAATAGTCTAACTCTGTTTTTACACGATATTTCTCTTAACTGTGATTTTAGAAACAATCTCTGATAGTTTCAAGCAGTTTTAATTGAGATTTCTTGAACTGAAATTTAAATTGGAAATAATACGGTTTTTTAATAAATATACACACCCGCGCGCAATACGCAGGGAACTTTCATTGGATTATAGTGCATATGTTAATTGATAGACTTTCTTTGCATTTATATATGATTCCGCGCATTAGGACAATCACATTCACAAATTCTATAGTTCAATGTGAAATTATAATCTAAAATGCAAAACCTAGCAAACAGTGGAATAATTATTTGTGATGTTTTTTTCAAGACTGTTATTACACGATTTTTATCCATCAATTATCAGTGACAATATTTACCAGTGACTTTAAACTAAATTGCTAACCAATCTGGATTTATATCATCATATATTTTCAATTATTTACATATGTTCATCACGATTCAGACGTTTGTGTTCCTGATAATTACTTGTGTATAAGACATTCAATTGTGTTGACAATATATCATTTTGTTTTCGTCTTGAGCACTGTCCGTTTTGTTTAACTGTGAATTGATTCATGCTTAGCTTAATCACTTGCAATAAAAGTCTTAAAATGAAAATGACAAATCTCATTTAAAACTGCTTGAAACTAAGCGAGATTGTATCTAATATCACAGTTAAGGGAAATATTGCGTAAAAACTGAGTTCGACTATTTGACCTTAAAGAGCACTATATCTGTCAAAATCGGACAGTTGGGATGTAATGCGGAGCAGCATATTACAACAGAATATTACTCAGCAGTGCATGCTTATTCGAAACAAAATTTTTTTTGTCTTAGGACAGGAAAAACTTTCGGAAAATCGAAAAAGTAACAAATTTAAAATCAAACGTTTTGCAGCTGGCGAATGCCTAATTTTTATAGCATTTAGTTCGGTTGCCTTCTCGAGATTGTGGTTATGAATTTACACAGACAATTATGAACCGCTGTTCTACCAATATAAGAACAATAGTCTTACTGCCATCAACTCTGGCAGATTTGTCGTTCCTTAAGTGACCGCAAGTTAGCGAATTCATCAAAAGTAGGCTTTCCAGTATACGCAGCTTAACAATTTGGACGAGTCACTTCATCGGCAACCGCATGATTTGTAATATTCGACAGACGGAGGAGCGTTAGGATATGATTGTGAATTTGAGATTAAAAATCTGTTGGCTTAAGAACCGTGATATAAGTTTCATTTTTACTGTCTTTGGCATATATTTATGCTTCTTAAATGTGAAAACGATGCCTCATGCAAAATTAACGTGGTGTCACTATGTTCTGTAGTGCGCCAGATATGGTCATTGCATAATAAATGCATTCCGGTTTAAAAATATCTGATTGCTAAATTCATGCACAAGAACTCATAGGCTTGTAAGAACAATTAAATGTCTGTCTGAATCTTTAGCAATTGGTTTCGTCGCACATGACTGGTGTCATTGCCCCTCTCATTTAATTATGTTGTTGATACTGTATTTGCTGAAGTCGATTCAACACTCACCGGAACAGTAGTCATTGGTGTTTTACGGGCTTAGTGATCTTGAAAATGCTGAACATGCTGTTTGGACTGCAGAAAAAAAATACAAGCATCAGTGAACCAATACTTTTGCGCAGGAAACTTCCAGTCGTTACCTTTTGAGGCATAACGCATACAATTGACTGTTATGCCGTATTTTGATTCGGAACAAACACGATCGTGATAAACTGCATTTTACAGTCATTCGTCAAGTATGTTTTACGAAATAAACGTGAAATTGCGTAATCTCATTCCATATCTTTAATTAATTTATAGGTATAAATAACCCAGTTTAACTAAGCTTTATTTGATCACTTGCTCATTAGCAATCTTCAGTTACTTTCTGTTGCAGTCAAACCTGAGCAAGCGAATAAAAGATCCACTTGAAAATGGATACTAAGGCCACAATTTGCCGGTCTGGACTACACTTATATTGACCTCTTTCTCTGTCGTGGCGTTGAAAATGTCATAACGCGTGATATTTATAATTTATTTCAAATTTCTTACAAATCTTTTCTTGTACTCAAGGGCTAAATTTTGTCACCGATGGGTTATTTCATGATATTGCGTTAAATTGTGGCAAATTTTATTCTTAGCCAGTGATTGAGGTCGCACTAATTAAAAAATCAATTTTGAAAATCAAGTATTGTTTTTAAAATGTAACCTGTTTCAACATGTATCTTCAATACCTTTTACATTTAATTATTTAAATATTGGTAAAATAATAATAAATAAATAAATAATAATAATTTAAAAAACATAAAAACATTTTAAAATTTAATTTTAATTGCTTACTGGTACGAATATCTTAGCGCAACTCGTTTCTTTTTTTCCTTTTGGTTGTTTTAGTTTTTCAAATTCTGAAAGAACATTGTGGTGCATTTATATTCTGCAATACCAGAATAATTCTTTTTATAAATACTAATAGTGATGAATACTAAAAACACAGCCCTTACGTAGAAGCGTTGTAAAATATTGACGCAAAGAAATAACATTTATCAATACATTGACGTAGATTTTTTGTAACTTAGATTATATATGACGCAGATTTCGAGTAAAATGTCACCTTAAATTAATCTCCCGGAAATAGAATATCTAAAATTAGACGGCTAGAAATGCAGAATCAAAATTAAGCATCAAACGTTTGATTTTATTCAACTAATAATCTTAAGGTGTAGCCTAAGCCGTAAAGTTTAATTATAATGGCGAATTTAGAGCTTGATAAATCATACAACCGGTGTAATCTAAAATATCATCTGAAACCCCTCAGTAAGCAGATACTGCTGGCGCCCTTGAAGATGGATATGACTTATATTCAAGAAAAAATACCGTCGGCCACTTCATCATAAGAAGCTGGACGGAGCAAATTTTATATTAAAAGCAACGACAAGCCTTTTTGACAACCGTGTGAGTATGAGATCTACATTAAGTGGGTAAGGTATACCGAAAGTTCAGCAGCAAGTTTTATCTGTGATATTGAAACGGCATGTAGGGAGATTGTTATATAACATATTAAATCAATGTTGCGGTCTTGATATAAACACCTGACCCATCAATTACTTGCATATGCCAGTATAAAATAAGAATTGTTTAGTGTAGAAAAGGCAATTCATCCAGTAGACCGGTTTCGTCCTTATTGGGAACTCATCATGTACTGGCCAGAGTTGCTGCGGACAGGACTCGAATTCATATTCTGGCCAGTACATGATGAGTTCCCAATAAGGATGAAACCGGTCTACTGGATGAATTACCTTTTCTACACTATACAATTCTTAGTTTATAGTGGCATATGTAAGTAATTTATGGATCCGGTGTTTATATCAAGACCGCAACCTTGATCATTATAATTGTTATCACCACCCGCGCAACCAATGTTCGTTTACTTATATTAAATCTATTATGACCAGAATGATAAACCAAAGACAGACTCGATATGTATTATATAGAGTGAGATAGCTCAAATGACGCATTGCAGAGACTTTTTATGATGTTAGTTTCACTTCTGCAAGTTTACACATTACTCTAGGAAATTATATCGTCCTGTTTACCCACAAACTGCGACCAAATATGTAGTGTTTAAAGAGCGTAATATAGGCTCCTACTGATGAGTTGCATGTAATTACGAAACCAATGTGCACGAGATTATAGTTTTCGTTCATGCTCTCTTTGGTTTATCCTTCTTTTCATAAATGTACTAATTCGTTTCAAGGTGCGCAAGACCTAATAAATAAATGCATATATATTAGTTCTCCGCAACAAATATTATCTATCCAGATTGTTAAATAGTCATGTTTATTTATATATTGGGCATGCGTCTACAGAGAAAGTGTATATATCGGCATCCATCAAATAAACGTACGAATTGTAAAAAATAACAATAATAAGGAGAGAGAGAAAGCAGGGCGGAGATACACAAGTAGAGCTTTCAGTGAAACAAAACATCGGCGGAGGAACAAAACCGGCTGAATCAACAAAAAATAGATTGCGCAGGTAGTGGTAACGATTATTTAAATCACTTTTCTGTGCTTGAATAAAAGACCAACCCCAACGTGGCAAACCTACCGCCAGACATAGGCACTGACGCTTGTAGAGCTTCCATAAGCATCATCAATGAACGTCCGCTAACCCACTAAGTAGGATGAAACCGCACTGATATATAAATGGAAAGCAAAATTAGTGATTCAGCTCTCACCTCTGGTAGACTCACAAAGATTTAACTTGACTGGAACTGTTGGCTGCACCATTACTGTGCAGTTCCGAACATTAATAGTTCGTAGCTTTCACCATATCTACAAATATAGGCAATAAATTGACTACGCGAGTCGTGGTAACAATTCACTATAAGAAATTTTCGAGCTTCAAGTAACTCCATTTACTTATACTTATTCATTCGTCACAAAACATTGCATAACTAATGCCAGTTACACGCACTGAAGCTTTTCGAACATCCCTGATCACCGTCAGAGCACCACAGAAAAGTAACGAGCAAGAATTAAATAACATGGAATATATATGGAAATCAAAATTAGACATGCGATTATTGCGTCTAGTAATTACGCAAATAATTGGCTTGAGTGAAATGTCAGCTAAAAAATTTATATGCAGTCACAAATAGTAACTGTTTTAACCTCTCACACACATCCGCATACATAAGAAATACATTTAAACAAAATTTGATTACGCGGTACTGTTAACAACAAGTTAAATCAATATCACGAGATTGCAGTTAACCCAAATAGCACTGAATTTAACCGGTCATCGGACAACATTGCAAAACTACCGCCAGTTGTACGCAATGATGAGTGTCGACCTGTCATGACCATCATAAGCGTATCGCGGCTAACTGACTAGAGATAACTAAATAAATTTAGTTATGCGGATCTCACTTCTAGTATGTTGAACTTGACTGAAATGTCAGCTGAACAATTTCTACGCTATCAGAAACTAACTATTTGCAGCTTTCGCCACCTCCACATATAGGTAAAAATATTTCACGAAAGTTTTATAACACAGTTGGTGGCAAGAATACTTAAAATCAATTTTGCAAGCTTGAAGTAAACAACAATCCCATTTAATTTAACCAGACGTTGGGCAACATAGCAGAATTAATGCTATTTGCACGCACTGATGCGTTTCAACCTTCCATGATCATCATCAGACTAACACATCTAATTGACAAGCTCGGATAAAAAAGCAAAATTAGATATGCGCCCTTACCTCTAGTAATCTAGCATATATTGAACTAGCAGTCACGAATATTTGCTATTTACAGCTTTTGCCACGTCCACATATATAGCCATTTAATTTTTTCTAATATGGTGTCGCGGGTAGTGGTAAAAATTCGTTAAACCAATGACATTGTATTTAACCAGTCGTCAGAGAAAATAGTGAAATTATAACCATTCGCACGCATTGGCATGTTACGATGTTTCATGATCACCATTAGAGCACAACGGCTAACCGTCTAGCAAGGACCAAACTGCATTGCATATATATTGAAAGCAAAATTTGATATGCGTCTCTTACATCTAGTAGTGTCACATGCATTGAACCTGAGACGAAATGACGGCCGCACAATTTCTATGCAGTCTCGAAAATTAGCATTCGTTACATCCACACATATATCCAATATAATTAAACAAAAATGATTACGCGGGAGGTGCAACAATCCTTTAAATCAAGTTCGCGAGCTTGAAGTAAGCAACCATCCCAATTTATTTAACCAGTGGCACGACAACATAGCAAAACTATCATCTGTTATTCGCATTGATGCGTTTCGACCCACCATGATCATCATTAGATTACAACGACTGACATCTAACTGACTAGCGAGGATCAAACCGGATTGCACGTATACACGAAGTAAAGTAGATATATGGATCTCTCATCCAGTAATCGCGCATAAATTGCACTTCGCTGATATTGTCAGGTGCACAATTTCAATGCAGTCTCCATCATTAACTGTTTCCAGCTTTCACCTCAGCATTTTATGTAAGAAAAACAATTAACCAAAATTTGTTTACGCGGGTGGGGCTAAATATTCTTGAAATCAAGTTTGCGAGCTTGAAGAAGAAAAATCACATTCTATTAAACCTGTCGTCGAACAACATTACAAAACTACCGCCAGTCTTACGCACTGATGCGTATGAACCTGCCATGATCATCTTCGAAGTACGACGGATGAAACCGTATTGCGTATATATAGAAAATTAATAAAATATGCCGTTCTTACCTTATAAAGTCTCGCAAATATTGAATTTGTTTGGATATATCGACCTTAAAATTTCTATGAAGATAACCTAGCAAAACTACCGACCATCGCACACATTGACACGTTTCGATCTTCCATGATAATTTTAAGAATGCGACGGCTAACTAAATATCGAGGATCAAGTCGAATTTCATTTATATGGAATGCAAAATTTGATATGCGACTCTCACAACTAGTAGTCTCTTATACATTGAGCTACTGTGAAATTGCTCGCTGCGCAATTTCTATGCAGTCATGATTGCTAATTTTTTGCAGGTTTCTCCATATCTACATATATAGGAAAAGAAATTCTACAAAAAAATGTTACGCGAGTGGTTGTAACAATACCTCAAACCAAGTTTGCAAGTTTGAAGCAAACACTGATCCCATTTTATTTAAGCTGTCCTCGGACAACCAAGCAAAACTACCGCCAATCACAGGCACTGACGCTTTTTAACCTTCCATCATCATTAGAGTAAGGCGGCGCACTGATAAGCGAGGATGGTGTATACTTCAAGATTGCAAAGTTGATATAAATAATTGTTACTACTACCTGCACAATAAATTATTGTTTAATTGAAACACAAGAGATGAGAGAAGCCGGCTTTCTAGAATCATTATTATCTGTCATTCGAGATAAAAATGGCTTACGTTACGAAAAAGGAAAGTTTGCTCCGACCGGCGACTGATTTCCGGGATTTAGACTTGGAGAATAAACCTGACCCTTATACAGTGCCTGCTCTGCTTCATATTTTCGTTCGACTAACTACATTGTCCGACTGTGCATGATGAAAACTCCAAATATTTTGACTTTCTCGATAGTTAGTATGTCATTTGTTACAGACGCGTCAGATATTTTCATAAGAGCAGTGTTCCAAGCAGACTGACGTCCGGCACACTATATAAGTCGCACACTCACTCAGACGGAGAAAAATTATACTGTCTTAGAAAAGGGTATACTGGCCAGACAATAAGCACTACGTAGGTTTATGTATTTCATCATGGGTTGATATATAGACGTATTTACCGACCACAAAGCCTTATTACGTTGGGGATTACTGGGCACGCGAGACAAATAAGCACACCGAGTCATTGAAGGGCTCGAGGAATACGATTTATCAATATTATCAAAAATAATATATAATTAATTTTGGGTGACGCGGGAGGTTTAAAATGGCTCCGACTTTTTCGAATACTGAATTTGAAAAAATTATTACGGACCTTCAAAACTCCATGAAGGAGCTGAAGGATGAGAACAACACTATTAGAAATAATTTTTTTAAGCTGGAGTCGGATGTCAGCAATTATTCAGCAAAATTAGATTTATCAGAAAGGAGAAATGATAACTTAAGCGCCAAAATTGAGGAATTGACCGTTGCGTTAAATGATAAGATGGATAAATTAAGAGTAGATGTTAAGCCATGAATCGAGTTAGCTGAAATAACTAAAGAAGACGATATATCTACAAAAAGCTGTTCTTCAGATGAAGAAATATTAAATATTTTATCCAATGAAGTATCTGCAAGGATTGCAAAGCAAGAGCAGTTAATTTTATTTAATCTAAATAAAAATGCCGATCCAAATGATGTTGAAAAGTTAAATGCTTTAATCAAAGATACGACAGAGGCCGACATAACGAAATGTTTCAGGGTGGGCAAGAAATCGGAACGACCAAGGCCGGTTGTGTTAAAATTATCAAAGAGGCTGACTAACAAGCAAGTGGAAGATATTAATAAGAAGAAAGAAGAATGTCGTAACTTCCACAACATATTCGTCTCCAGAGACAAGACTTTTCTCCAAAGAAAATTGTCAGCGGGAAAAAAGGTAAAGAAGAATTTAGATCATGGATCATGTAATCCGGAACAAGTTACAATAGAGGGTGTGTCAATCGATTTTAAAATCACAAAAAATGGAGTATCATTAATGAGTGTTGTGGACAGCGGACAGCTACGAACTATAGCTATGGCACCCAACAAACGAATTATAAGGAAACCACAAAAGTTAAGTCAGTATCTATCGAAAACTGTAAAGATGAGTTGTGTTGTACATATAATTTATTTTATGCTTATTGTAGAAGTGTTAAGAATAAAACTTTTTTGCTGTGTTATTTTATAATAAGTAACAATTTTGACTCTATAATTTTATCTGAAACCTGGCTGAACAAGAACATTGAAAACTATGAATTTGACATTCCTCATTATTCTCTATTTAGGAAAGACAGATCACTGGATAAAAGAGGTGGAGGAGTACTTATTTATAGCAAATCGATATTAAATGCGACAGTGTTACATACTAGCGAATATAATACTGTCATTGATTTTTTAACTATACAAATTGATAACCTGATTTTAACCGCGGTTTACAGACCGCCGTATGCTAATTTACATGATGATCAAATGTTTACCAATTCCTTTCAATCTATTTTGGACTGCCATGGTTTTATTGTTGTGGTAGGAGATTTTAATAAGGTGCATGACTGTGAAATAATCAATCTTTTTTCTAATCATTATCTTAAACAGATTATAAAGGACCCAACTAGAGGTTTGGAATGCTTAGATCATGTATATTTAGAAGTTGAAATGTTGAACTCACACAGTTATGATGTAGTAAATTACTTCAAATATTTGAATCATAAACAAATTATTTTACAATGGAACTTTTCGAGTAGCAAAGCACAGAAACCTAACTTTGAAAGTGCACACGTGCAATGTTCCAGAATCAACTGGAATCTTTTTAGAGAATTAAGCTTATCTATTGATTATGACTGTTTTTTATCATAAACAATGACGAATTTGTTTCTTCTGTTTCATTGTTATTATCTGATATATTTAGGGCATCTACATTTACGGATGTTATACCAAAGCGAATCAATAGGAAGTTATGTAAGCTAAGAATCAAACGAGATAATATAATGAAATGTAGTCTTATCAATAGTATTAAAAAATGAGGTTAGATTTGATCGATAAAGAAATTAATTCATCACTGCTGATAATCCGTCAAAGATCAGAGAGAATTATTTTGGCTAAACTGAAGAGTAATCCTAGACTAGGATACAAACTCCTCACAGACTACAGTAAATATAAGGAAAAATTAAAGCTTATATTACCTGTGGGTAAAACTGATTATGAATTTCTCTGTCAATTGGATGAAGTATTTGGCAACTTGTTATGTAATCCACAGAACGAAAGCAATTTCATTGATCTACCTGATCCTTCGGGAAACCAGGATCTAGGACTTGTTATTGACAGTGATGCATTGATAGAATTAATGTTAAAAATAAAATCAAAAAAACAAAAAGTCCACCTTGGTATATCGATTGATAACCTACTTCAATTACCTTGTAGGGGTATTTCGCGAGGGTTGCTATCTTGTTCGTTATTTTATACCCGTCCTACATATCAATGGTGGCTATTATTACTACCCGTGCGCCTAATCAGTCTCTGATCTTTTTCGGATGGTTGATGTGAGAAGGCAAAACATCTGGTCATACATATATTAGATATAATGTTGCAAATAGCAATATAATTCACCGTTAGTCCAAATTGAATATATGTTAGTCAGCTGTAAAAATAGATTTTTATGCAAAAATAGGTCTTAAACACTATTCACAGTTAAACTAAATTGTCCGTCTCCTAGACGGCAAAGATTAAAATGATTTATGTTTATAAAGTGAAATGTTTTGCACACAAGAAATTATTCTTACACAAATGTCTGGATTGGAATGAATATAGTCAAATGATTGAAAATACATGATAATATGAACATAGTAAAATGATTTATGTTTATAAAGAAAAATGTTTTGCACACAAATAGTTATTCTTACACAAATGTCTGGATTGGAATGAATATAGTCAAATGATTGAAGATACATGATAATATGACCATAGTTAAATGATTTGTGTTTATAAAGAAAAATGTTTTGCACACAAGTAGTTATTCCTACACAAATGTCTGAATTGAATTGTATTTTTATCATCGATTTAAAACATATGAAGATATGTAAAATGTCATCGTTAAAAGCAATCACTAAAATGAAGGGGTAAGCCACATAAAGACTTCAATGACCAAAAACTCACGAATATTTAGTTCATGTCATTATTATAATCTATTATTCTCTGAAATTCGGAATGGCACAGTTAACTGATAACAGTAAAATTGTTAATAATCCAACTGAGCGAAATAAATTCACTGTGACACAATAGTCCGCCGCGTGATCCTCGCGGATCGCGCGCGGTTCTGTTTATTTAATAAAAACCCTATTAATTACAAATAAAATTGCAGTTCAAGAAATATCGATTAAAACTGCTTGAGACTGTAAACGCCCCGGCTTCAAGTAAATGCCATACGACGTTACAAACTCGGTTAAGGTGCTCTGAATAGAGATTAGTTACTGATATGGGGGCCCGTAAGGGGCCTGGTAATGCGTTCTCTTAAAGTCTTCAGAGTTGAAGATGTCCTAGAGCCTTGGGTGGACTCTGGTTGAGTTGTTCGCTCCCGTGGTTGAGCGTGTAATCACGATGTGGATAGCGTCCTGCAGGTTCTGCACTTAATTGGCTCGTCTCTCCGGTTATACCGCAACAAGATGAGTCACGGATGTAGTTAGTTGTTGGTGAAACTATCAAATCACCAGCGTAGGTATTGACAGCCGACAGAACGCACACGCGTGAAGCAGGTAGAATGCAAATGCCACAACTGACTTGCATGGTAAATTACCGTGCTTAAATAGCATGCAATATGTCTACTTGCACACTATTGGTTAAACGTGGTTAAACGGCAATTTCGCTTTTTTCTCATTGGTCCAACGTAAATAAATTTGAATTTAATTTACGCAATATGTCGGCGATTGATTTGTGTCGTTACAACACTTTCCTCTCTGAAAAAAAAGGAAAAAAAATTCCTCTCTGCGAGGCTAGATAAGAAATGCATGACAGAGTTCGAACCAAGTTAAGCAAAAATATGATGAACCATAAGTGCTGGGCTTAAATATGCTTGTTGGTTGCTTCAACAATGATATGATGCCAGGTAACCACTAGGAATTGCTACACAAATTGTTAGCTCTAGTGGTCGGTCATAGCACGTGAGGCAAAATAGAGCAGTGTAAGTTTTTGGAGCCGCAGCGTGAAGATTTCGAGGTAAATCGCCTCTGAATTTGCCAGGTTTAAGTTAAAACCTAAGCAGGTTGGATCGTTGTCAATGTGTTTGTATACAACCAAAGGAGCTAGAGTGCTCGACGTTGTGGTCATGACATTTGTAGAGTTGTCTTTGTGCAATTGATAAAGTTGAGATATGCATTGAAAGTGGCCTGTACCATGATATGAAGCTGATCACCACTTAGTGTTGCTACACGAAAGCGTTAGCTCTAAGTAGCTGGTCATACCAAAATAGGCAGTGTAATGTCATGTGTGAGAAATACATTATAATGTAAAAATATATACATTAAAATCAAAGGTAACTGCATAAAATTATGTACACGAACATTGCCTCAGAGATGGCATAATACCAAAGAACTGTTCAAAAATGCTACACAATTGTTAGCTAAGAACAGCTGGTTATGCCACGTGAGACAAATACGAAAAATAACGTAAGGTTAAAAAAAAATTTGATAGTTAATGTTAATGTTTAAAAAAATCAATTACGCGTTTTATAAAGCAGGTTATTGAGATTGTGAGCAGACGGAGCCTGAGACGTGTGTAGAAGGTTGAACGCTCTCAGGATCAGGTGGTTCGATAAACGGTTTCAACCTGTCTATGCTTACTGATGTCGGTGTAGCGCCTTGCATAATGATGAAGTATTTTGGGTGTTTGAGCAAAATCGGGTAAGGACCGCGATACTTGGGTTGTAGTGGTGCAACAGCATTATTGTTGCGAACGAGTACTCTTTGCAGCTGTGGAGCTGTGGGTGAACGAAGACTGGACGAGGCGTGTGTCTCGGCTGCTGTTCGGACATGTTACGGAAATGAAGTCGAAGGCGGGTAGCTTCGTTTTGTGGGTCATCTTGTGCCGGTAGTAGACGTGGGAGCTGACTAGGCAGGCGTAGATCCATGCCATACAAGAGTTGTGACGCAGACGTTTTAATGGATTCTCGAGTACGAGAACGCATGGCCAGCAGAACTAAAGGTAGTGCATTGACCCAGTTGCCATTAATGGACGAGGATGCTAAAGCTGCTTTGAGTTCCCTATGCATTCTCTCTACCATGCCATTAGCTTGGGGTGGTAGGCAGTCGTCTGGCGTAAGATGCATCCCATGTACCGCAAGGTGGTTTTGAAACGATCAGATGAGAAGCAAGTGCCTCTGTCCGTGATGACCTCATTGGGAACACCGTAATTGGATATCCATGCAGAGATAAAACCGTTAGTTACTTCGTCTGCAGAAATGGTGCCAAGAGGTAATGCCGCAGGCCATCGTGTAAATCTATCGATCATAGTTAGAAGGTAGCTGAAACCTTGAACCTTTGTCAGATGAACTATGTCAATGTGGACGATGGCTAGGCGAGAAGTAGACCGAAAATGTTGCAACTTAGAACAAGTGGTCGTGTGATCTTGTTCTTCTGACAAATAGCACAGTCTGAGACCCACTGTTTAACATTCTGCCCAAGTCTGTGACCCCAGAAACGATCTGTAAGAAGTCGGACAGTCGCTTGGCTTCCTGGGTGAGAAATTGAGTGAATTGAATCGAAAACTTTTCTCTGAAGGCTGGTCGGATTGTAGTTGGCTTTTCCCTGTAGCGCCGTTGATGCCGTTGATGTGCAGAAAGTACGGTCTTCTACTTCTTGCGCCAGACGTTTCCCGATACTGATGCACCCTTGTGCCTGCGGTCTGTTGTCCTCTCCGTCAGCTGTGGAAATTGACACTCATTCGGAAATTCTTCGGAACGACAAAGACAAACTTGGCAAGCATAAAAAATCTTCTGGTGGTTATAACACCAGTTCTTTGGAGCATATTTATTAAAGGATTGCGGAGATCTCGATCGCCGCCTACCATTATAATTTGACTTGGAAACGAATTTTGGTCGAGCATTCACATGATTTATCTCAGATTTGGTAATGGCCAATCCTTCTAGAACTTTGGCCATGTTCGCCACTGTTCTCTCTAAGGAGGAGATTCTATCATCTTGCGGGGGTGAAGAAAAGGATGATGGATTCACTTTGGGTTCCAAAACCCTATATTCTAACTCACATCTCTCAGATAAGTCATCTATAGAGAGAGTGTTGGGGAGCTGTCTGGCAAAGAGTTTTAATGTTTGGGGAAGATTGTTAATAAAAACAACCTTAGCCTCATGGTCAGAAATGTTGGTTTTATACCAACAGTTTCCGTAATTCCCTCAGTATTTCGATGGGGCCAAGATTTGGCATATCTAACTGCGCATATTTGTTTATTATCTGCTCAGTTTCCGTGGGTCCAAGCAAGGATTCTACCTCGTTTTGTAGGCCCAAAATGGGATTAGGTAGCTTCCTAATGGCCTCAAGCTTAGGATAAATCCGTCGCTGCAATTCAGAAGGTAGTTTAGCAAAACCTTCGACAGTTTTTGATGACTGTCATAATCAGGAAACGGGGAGAAAGCGGAGTCTACGCGCATAAATAATAGCTCACTATCTCCATCCCAAACAGGAACATCAATATCTAAAATTGGACCTGACATTTTAACAATCTTACGGGATCTTAAAAGCATAAATTTATAAGCAATATGAAAATATATAAATATACTTTAACGAAACGCTTACCCACAAACAGCTTCCACAGTTGAATGAGCGCAGAACAAAAGCACGTTTTGTACGTAGGAAAGATGAACAGAGGCCCCGTCGGCCTTTGATGCCAATGTATTATTATTTTCCACAGTTGAATGAGCGCAGAACAGTACGTACGGTGCCGTTTTGTACGTAGGAAAGACGAACAGAGGCTCCGTTTATTATTATTATACCCCCCAAAAAAATCACAAATCCACGAATATATATACCCAACAGAATTCCAGAAAACCACGATCACGGTAGAGAAAAACGCAAATGTTAATCTATTTTTATCCCAAATAGATGAAAAAGGAAGTCAATTTTATTTATACCAAAAAAATCAGAACAATAATCAATATCCTGGCGCGGTCGCCAATTTTGTAAACGCCCTGGCTTCAAGTAAATGCCGTACGACGTTACAAACTCGGTTAAGGTGCTCTGAATAGAGATCAGTTACTGATATGGGAGCCCTTAAGAGGGCCTGGTAATGCGTTCTCTCTAAATTATTCAGAGTTTGAAGAAGTCCTAGAGCCTTGGGTGGACTCTGGTTGAGTTGTCGCTCCCGTGGTTGAGCTGTAATCACGATGTGGATAGCGTCCTGCAGGTTCTACACTTAATTGGCTCGTCTCTCCGGGTATACCGCAACAAGATGAGTCACGGATGTAGTTAGTTGTTGGTGAAACTATCAAATCACCAGCGTAGGTATTGACAGCTGACAGAACGCACACGCGTGAAGCAGGTAGAATGCAAATGCCACAACTGACTTGCATGGTAAATTACCGTGCTTAAATAGCATGCAATATGTCTACTTGCACACTATTGGTTAAACGTGGTTAAACGGCAATTTCGCTTTTTTCTCATTGGTCCAACGTAAATAAATTTGAATTTAATTTACGCAATATGTCGGCGATTGATTTTTGTCGTTACAAGACTAACAGAGATTGTTTCTAAAACCACAGTTAAGGGAAATATTGTTTAAGGACAGAGTTAGAATTATTTGACCTTAAAGAGTACAGCGTTTGTAAAAATCGACCTTTGTTGGGTTGTAACACGGAGCCTCATGTTACAACCTTTAAATTTTATGAATGCGCTCTGCAATTTTATAAATAGAATTTTGAAGAATAGGAAATTACCAATCGATATACTAACAATAGTAGCTAAACCTTTGCCAAAATTAAGTAAGCCAACGTGTGCCAGTGATTATAGATTAATCTCTATTATCTTTTCGTTTTTGAAGATAATAGAACGATTGATACTTGATCATTTAGAACTTATGTTGCCGGCTGATTTTGATTTATGCCAACATGGCTTTACGAAAGACAGGTCGACAACTACTAATATACTCTTTATGTGGAAACATGTAATTAAATTAGATGAGAAAAAGTTAGATGTGTAAACGCCCCGGCTTCAAGTAAATGCCGTACGACGTTACAAACTCGGTTAAGGTGCTCTGAATAGAGATTAGTTACTGATATGGGGGCCCTTAAGAGGGCCGGGTAATGCGTTCGCTTTGAGTCTTCAGCTTTGAAGATGTCCTAGAGCCTTGGGTGGACTCTGGTTGATTTGTTGCTCCCGTGGTTGAGCTGTGATCGTGTTGTGGATGGTGTCCTGCAGGTCCTGCACTCAATTGGCTCGTCTCTCCGGTATCCCACAACAAGATGAGTAGATACTGACAGCCGACAGAGCGCACACGTATTGACAACCGACAGAACGCACACGCGTGAAGCAGGTAGAAGGCAAATGCCACAACTGACTTGCATGGTAAATTACCGTGCTTAAATAGCATGCAATATGTGTACTTGCACACTATTGGTTAAACGTGGTTAGACGTGGTTAAACGGCAATTTGCTTTTTTCTCATTGGTGCAACGTAAATAAATTTGAATTTAATTTACGCAATATGTCGGCGAATGATTTGTGTCGTTACAGATGCATTAATTGTATTTATAGATATCTCAAATGCTTTTGACTCTATATCTTTTGATGCTATTTTGAATGCGATTAATTTATTGAATATTGATCCGATTATTTTTAGATTACTTAGATACTATTTATATAATCGAAGAATGAGTATTCAAGTAAACGATTTGATATCTAAATCAAAAAGGGTAACAAGTGGAGTTCCACAGGGATCAAGTTTGGGGCCAATTTTACTTAAAATTGTATTTACACATTTGGAAACTAAGATCCCTAACGGTCGAGATTGCAAATTTGCTGATGATTTGAAAATAATCTTTCCAATTGATCCAAATAATGTCGAATTCTCCAAAAGTAATGTGACACTAGATTTATATGATTTAAGTAGATACTTGTTAACACTAGGGCTGAGAATAAACAGTAAAAGACGAGAGCTTTAAAAATAGGTAACAGAACAGAATTTAATTATGTTTATTTTCATGATGCTGAGATTAATGATGTTTTGAGATTAAACTTATGCAAGAAATTAAGGATTTAGGCATAACTATTTATTGTACGGCTTCTGCTGAGAGACATATTGAAAGGATAGTAGGCAGTGCCAAGAACAGATGGGCACTAATAAATAGAAATATAATATCGGATGAAATAAAATTTAAATTGTTTATAATATGGATTAGACCGATACTAGAATATGCTGCCGCTTCTTGGAATCCTTTAACAAAGGATTTGTCTAATAAGATAGAAGCTGTACAAAGAAAAGTTGTGAAACGAATTAGTCCTATCTCCTGCACTATATACGCCACTAGATTACAGTTTGTATCACTGCATCCTTTATGGTTTCGGAGAATGTGCTATTGCATAAAAGCTTTCCATTCGAACCAGTGGACTGGTGCCTATATGAATCCAATAAGAAAGAGTCATGAAATTGGAACTAGATCTGGTCATTTTGCAATATCTCCACCATTGGTGGGGAATGTTGCGAGCAAGCTATTCTCTTTTTCAAAAATTTACAAAATTTACAATGAATTGCCAAAGGGGCTGAGAGAAACGCCTCCAACTAAAATGTCTTTTAAATTTTTATCTACCGAACTAAAAAAAGAGTTCAATCCTGCTGATATTTTTAATTTTGATTATGATAATACATTCTCATGGTTAAATAAAAGACAGGATTAATTGTTTTTCAGCAGCATAATTTCTCGAGATTTCATCTTTAAATTTTTATTGTATTACAACTGAAATGTTATGCATTATATCATCTTGTTAATCAACAATGCATACAATCAATTATTAGTCATGGTACCCTTTTTTTCTTACAAAATGTTACACTCGAATTATACCTTAAATCTTCCTATTTTTGATGAAGAATCTATCACTTTTTACAGCTGGACTTTCTGATGCTGATAAATTGTACATTACAACTAATTGCACATATTTATGTGATGTGATAACTTTTTATATTGTACATTTTCTAATTTTATTATCTGATGGAACATATGTGGTTTGAATCCAAATAAAGATATTCTATTCTATTCTAAAATTATCAGACCATATAAAAGTTCATGGGCGTCACCATTACACTTAGTCTCCAAATCAAACGGATCGTGCAGAGCCTGCGGAGATTGCCGCAAGTTAAATTCAGCGACAAAATCTTATGCATATCCTATTCCCAATATTAACACCTTACTTGAAAAACTCAACGGCAGCAATTTCTTCTCAGTGATTGACCTCAGACAAGCCTATCACCACATCCCGGTAGCACCAGAAGGTAATGAAAAGTCTGTGGTCATCACTCTATTTGGCCTTTTCGAATATCTTTACATGCCTTTCGAACTTAAATGTGCTACACAGACATTTCAAAGATTCCTGGACAACATACATTGCGACTACGCCGCTTACTGTATGTCATATCTCGATGGCATAATGGTATTCAGTCCAGATTTAGAATCTCATGCCAAGTCTCTGCGAAATGTCCTCTCACGCTTATCCAACCACGGACTCAAGATCAACTGTGACAAGACGCAGATTGCAACTTCATCCGTAGACTTCTTAGGGCATCGTATCACGCCACAAGGTATTCAACCTTTGCCGTCAAAGGCGAATTCAATCAGGAATATCAAGTCACCGAAGACTGTTAGCGAGTTGCAGAAAATTCTGGGAGTACTAAACTACTATCACAAGTTAATTCCAGGCCTTTCAAGACAACTTTATTCTTTGTGCAGGCACGCGACCTTAGCAAGATTCCACATTGCTTGGTCATCCGAAGACGAGGAATTACTTCGACTTGCCATCAACTCGTTAGCAAATGCCACAATGCTAACGCATCCAGATTTTCAACGACCATTTCTACTCACGACAGATGCTTCTGAATTCGCTATTGGAGCCACTTTGGAACAAGAGATCGACGGAGTTCGGAAACCTATCAGTTTCTACTCGCGTACTCTCCAACCAGTAGAAACGAGGTACGACACTTTCGTCCGAGAACTTCTCGCCATCCACGACGCAGTGCGCCATTTTATCAGCATCATTGGCAGTAGCAGATTTGTTGTTTTCACAGATCATGCACCACTAGTTAGCGCACTTCGAAACGCAACTTCATCTATCACCAAGTACCCCGCCAGAGTGGAAAGACAGCTTTCACGTCTAAGCGAATGGTAATTTGACATCTTTCATGTCAAGGGCAAACAGAACTTCATTGCAAATGCCCTTTCCAGGCCAGACGTCTTGCTACAACCACCTTCGTCGTCACCATTCACTGTCAACTCCGTGGCACTCAGTGAACCTGCACTAACGCCAACTCTCCTGCGAACTGAACAACGCGGTGGCATTCACATTCAAAGATCAATAGCCCGTCACCCAACCAAGTTCATATGCCGTCTGTGGGAAAGCTTACCAATTGTTTACTTCACGGGTACGCAGCCCAACAAGCCAGTTCTGCCGACCAGCCTTCAGAGAAAAGTTTTCGATTTAATTCACTCAATTTCTCACCCAGGAAGCCAAGCGACTGTCCGACTTCTCACAGATCGTTTCTGGGGTCACAGACTTAGGCAGAACGTTAAACGATGGGTCTCCGAGTGTGCTATATGTCAGAAAAACAAGATAACACGGCACACTCGTTCTAAATTGCAATATTTTCGAGCTACTTCTCGCCTAGCCATCGTCCACATCGACATAGTTCATCTGACAAAGGTTCAAGGTTTCAGCTACCTTCTAACTATGATTGATAGATTTACATGGTGGCTTGCGGCATTATTTCTTGGCACCATTTCTGCAGACGAAGTAACTAACGGTTTTATCTCTGCATGGATATCCAATTATGGTTTTCCCAATGAGGTCATCACTGACAGAGGCACTTGCTTTTCATTGGATCTTTTCAAAACCACCTTGCGGTTCATGGGATGCACCTTACGCCAGACGAGTGCCTACCATCCCCAATCTATCATCATGGTAGAGAGAATACATAGGGAGCATTTTCGAGCACACACTAGCTCCTTTATTCTAGACAAACACATTGAGGGCGATCCATCGTGCCCAGATTTTAACTTATACCTGGCAAATTCAGTGGCAATCAACCTTGAAATCCTCACGCTGCGACTCGCAAACCTTACACTGCTCTATTTTGCCTCAAGCAGTATGACCGGCTACTACAGCTAACAATTTTTTTAGCAATTCCTAGTGGTTATTTTGCACCATGTCATTGTTGAAGCAACCAACAAGCATACTTAAGCCCAGCTTTGACGGTACCTTTTAAATAGCTATGGACAGAATAATAACCAGATGGTTAACTTGGTTCGAACTCTGTCAAGCAGTTCTTATCAAGCCTCACCGAGAGGATTGTTTCTTTTTTCAGAGAGGAATGTAATGTAACGACTCAAAACAATGCGCCGACACATAGTGTTAACTAAATTCAATTCAATTTACGCGGCACCAATTAGAAACAAGCAAATTTTGCCGTTAACTAATGGCGTGCGAGCTGCCCAATCAAGGCTTTTTAAGCACAGTAAAATTTACTATGTAAGTCAGTTTTTGCGTTTGCATTCTTCTGTGCGTTACGTGTGCGTGGTGTCTGCAACCGTCACCTACGCTGATTTTGGCTTGCTTCACACACATTGGCAATTTCAGTCACGCCAATATTGTTGCTGCACAACTAGTGAGACGGAGCAACATTTACATTTGACCCCTTCAGTGTGCCAGTTACTTCAGAACTTCAACGAGATTACTCAGCTTCTCACTCGCCATGGATGTTAAATCCACAACAGAAGTAACAACAACCCAAGTCAACCAGAGCTGGTCTCAAGTGTCTAGGAGTACTTTGAGACACAGCTACACTAAGTGACTTTCGCAACATTTGCCGATGTGTAGAGGCTCCTAACCTATTAGTGTCTGAGAACCCCATAGATGCCAAGTCGTGTTCAAAGCTTAATTGTACAATTGAATCTGACAAGCTAGTACTCTCGTTCACATCTATTAAATTCATGCCTGCCATATCTTGAGCTAATTTGCATGTTTCCCCAAATTTAAGATAAGCTTCCATGCTGATCGTACTTAATTATTCATTTGATAACTTAGAGTTAGGCAAACGGAATGTGTACTTCTTACATAGCAAAACGCCCGATCAAATAACCTGGAAATAAATAAGACGTCAATAACAGAATTATTAAATTACATGTTCCAGAACTTCCCCAATATGTACGATTCAAAAGACTAAATGAAAGCAGGTGTATATTGTGAAAATCGTGTAATTATAAACGTAAATTGGAGAAAAGAAATAAACGCAGCTTGCTGAGGAAATGTCAGGCTAGTCACGTACAGATAACCAAAACTGAAATTACACACAATTCAAAAGTATATATACTGTCAAGTGTTTAAAAAGGAATGTTCTGAAAAATAAACGAATAATTTCTTTTTGAATAAAATTCGTTTCAATCAGCCAAGGTGGTTTAAATTTATCAATAAATGTCACTTTAATTTTGTCGGAGGAAATATCTTACACTACAGGTGAACGCAATGGCGGTCATTGTGGAGGAAGATAATTCCTCCGCCAAAAATTAAAGTGATATTAACTGATGACTTTAAACCAACTTGGCTGATTGAAACGAATTTTACTTAAAAAGAATTTAATTATTTATTTTCCAGAACTTTTTTTGTTTAAATACTTGACTGAATAAATATTTTGAATTGTGCGCGATTTCAGTTTTCGAGCATTACTATCCGAGACCGGTTGTAACTTCCTCGGCCTGCTGCATTTTTTTCACTTTCTCCATTTAACGTTTACTCGATTTCCACAATATACATCTGCTAACACTGTCTTATAATTTTTCTTATGCATATATTTGGGGACGTTCTGGAAAAGGTAATTTAATAATTTTGTTTTTCGCGTCTATTTCTTTCCAGATTATTTGTTCGGGTCTTTTGTAACGTGAAAGGTTTCACATTCCGATTGCCTAACATTAAGTGTCAAGTTAATAATTAAATTCGATCGACGTAGAAACTCATCTTAAATTTGGGGACACTAGCAAGTTAGCACAAGACATGGCAGGTATGAATTTAGCTGTTATGAATGAAAACACCAGCTTATCAGATTCTATTGTACATGTTAGGACTGAACACGATCTTGCATCTATGGGGTTCTCAGACACCAATAGGTTAGAAGCCTCTACAAAATTTGGCGACCGCGCCAGTCCAAGAATATTAAATCTACCGCAATATAAATCTGAAAAACACTCAAGTTGGTTCGGTGATGCCCAAATGATATTTAGCGCTTTTAATATCGTAAACCCTATGGAGATATTTGTTGCAGTATGGATGGCATTGTCTGAGAATATCCGAAACGCCTTGGAAAATTTCAGAGACAGAACTGTGGAAGAAAAACCGTACAATGCGTTTGAGTTATTAATGGCTGAAATCCAACAGAGATATCAGCCTGGAATATCGGCACAATTGTGCAAATTATTAAGCTTAGAAAAGATGAATAGTCAACTACCATCAGAGTTTTACGAACGCCTTTACACGAAAGATTCCAGGTTGAATATATCAAGAGATGTGGTAAATTCTATTTTTACAGCTGAGCTACCATCTAGGCTTAGAACCACATTAGAAGTATTTGACACAATGAACATTGATTGGCCAACAAAACCCAGAGGGCTAGACGGAGTGTATAAACAGCAGGAACCACAAGTACATGCTGTAACAGCAGATTCTGTCATGGTGCAGTTAGTTAGGTCAGATGCCGAAACCAACCTGACGATACAAGAAACCTTGCGTTTCTTATGTAGAGAATTTGCTAGTATACGTCGAGAAATTTCCAACTTCAGAGTCAGGATAGATATACTAGACGTCAAGGGAGTCACTCGCGTCAAAGCTTCGTAGGGCCACGCGGATGGTGTAAAGCACATTGTGAATACGGACGAAGTGCAAAGTGCCAAGGTGAGATTTGTGTATACCCGCGGTTAGGTGGACCCAGATAGAAAGGAAGCGCTAAGCTGGTAGAGAGAAATCCATCACCGGGTAAAGGATGAAACCCCCGCTAGTAGGAGTCGTAGGGGGGTTTCATTGCAAAGGCTTCCAGAAATGCCTTTAAAAGGCATACATAAGGCAAAGATTAAAAATGCGACAGGGCCCGTTAGCACCGATACAGAGGGCAAGAGAGTCTGATTCTTACTAAGCGGAGATCTGGAAAACATTGCCGGATTATCCAGCAACAAATTCATTATAAAAGATGAATTATCTGGATTAGAATTTCTCATCGATACGGGTGCTGAGGTAAGCATAGTTAGGTCAGACGTGGTGGAAGCAGATTACCCCACATTTGATTATCAACTATGGGCCGCTAACGGTAGTCCGATAGGAGTCAAAGGGATGAAAAAAATGACGGTGACGTTAGGCCTGAAATCTTCCTTTACATGGAATTTTCTCGTAGCCGATGTCAAGGACCATATCATTAGGGTGGATTTCTTGACACATTTCAAGCTGACATTAGACCCCAAAGCTAGGACTATCGCAGAAGGCGTAGGAGTGTCAACACATACTGAGTCTAACACATCGGCAGTTAGAACAGTTCTTTTACCCCGTCCAAAGTTCGCACATCACTTTTCCGATACAATTGAGAAGCACCTAGCAGTGCTTCAGTCTTTCAGTTCCAAAAGGAGAGGATTGAAGACAGGAGTAGAACACCAAATAGAATTGGTGGTTCCATTGCTATGTCCACCAAAGGCTCAACCATTGGCACAACACAAGCAACAAGTTGCTTTGTCCGAATTTCACCAATTGCGCAAAGAGAGGATTTGTAGAAGGTCAAATTCCAATTTTGCTTCCCCAATAGTGGTAGTTCCCAAACCTGAACCGGGTCAATGGAAGGTTTGTGAGAATTATCGTCTATTAAACTCAGTGACGAAGGGTGATTCTTATCCTCTCCCTAACCAGAGTACCTTACTCCGAGATATAATTGGATATGAGGTTTATTCAACTTTAGATCTCCAGAAAGCGTACTATCAGGTACCAATGGAAGAAAGTTCGACACCACTCACCACAGTCAGATTTCCAGGAGGGGGGATCGCATGAATTTCTTCGAAGGCCTTGTGGTTTGAAAAATGCCAGTCAGATATTCCAGCGTTTGGCTGAAGAAATCCTTCAGAATTGTCCATTTGCGAGGGTATATATTGACGACATAATAATTTTTAGTCGCTCCCGAAATGAACATCGTACGCATTTGGAAACGGTTTTGACCAGGCTGGAACAATATGGATTAGTGGTCAAACCTAATAAGAGTAATATTGGTTGCTCTTCAGTTAAATATCTTGGTCATATACTTTCCAAAGACGGAATTAAACCTTTGGAAGATAAGATCCAAGCTATTAAGGACGTAACGGAACCCCGAACCGTACGCCAGTTGCGAAGGTTCTTGGGTATGATCAGCTATTATCGTCGATTCATTCCAGGTCTAGCCGGAATTCTAGGATCGTTGACACGCCATCTTACTCGTAAAAAGAGCACGATTAAGAAGTCTTGGCCTATAAACTTGAGTACAGAAGACCGAGAAAAATTCCAAAAGCCAAGGAAATGCTAAGTGACATAACCACATTAGCACCTGCAGATTGGGAGAAACATTTCGAGCTAATCACAGATACCTCAGATGTTTCAATAGGGGCAGTTCTACAGCAAAGAGATCAGGACATAGTAAGACCGATTGGGTTTTATAGTCGTAAGCTTAATGATCGAGAGAAACGTTATGATACGTTTGGTAAAGAGTTTCTAGCAAGATATGCCCAGTGCTACACTTTGAGCATTTCTTAGACGGTCATAAATTTAAGTTATTGACCGATCATAAGCTGTTGATTAGTATACTAGGTAAAACAGCGAGGCTTAATTACTCTCATAGATTGAATTCCCAAATAACCCGGTTATCAGAGTTCGATTTCACTGTATCTCATATTGCTGGTAAGGAGAATGTGGAAGCCGATGCACTTAGCAGACCGAATGAAGTCGATGTCGAGCTGATATTCCAAAGTCCGTTGAAGGATTTAGATAATTCTATGCACGATTTAGTTAATCAAATCGAGGAAGCGCAAGGATTGGATCCCTTTACGTTAGTCTTGTCCAAAAGACCAGGATATGTTCGTAAGCTCATAAGTGGCAAGTGGTTGTTATGCAAAACATCTAGAAATCAACCACGACCATATGTGCCGTTGGAGTTGCGGACCAAAATTATCCTAGTGTTACACGTCATGGGACATCCATCCATTAAAGTCATCATTCGATTAATTAACGACAGATACGTATGGCCGCACATGTCTAAAGACATACGGGTATGGGTAAGAGCCTGTGCCAAGTGTCAAATGTGCAAAGTGTGGAGACATACCAGAACCTAGATAAAGAATATTGGGATACCAATTGGACAGTTCAGACACGTACATATAGACATTGTCAAAATGCCCGAGGTTAATGGCCACAAATATTTGCTAACTATGGTTGATTGATTTAGTCGCCCATTCGAAGTGATGATTTTAAAAAACATAACATTGCAAGAAGTCTTGTTCGCGTTTCTACATAATTGGATATCGCGTTATGGTGTTCCGGAAAAGGTCACTAGTGATCGTGGTAGTCAATTTATGTCCGAACTTTTCGAAAGATCTCTCAACAGCATGGGAACAACTGTATTGCATACTAGCGCGTACAACCCACGAGCAAATGGGATGGTAGAAAGGCTGCATCGTGAACTGAAAGCTGCGTTAAGGTGTACTAGTGGAACAAGCTGGATACACAATCTTCCTATAAAACTACTCGCCATGCGCAACAGATATAGGGCACAATTATGTACTTCAATAGCAGAACTGGTTTATGGAAAACCATTAAGGTTGCCTGGAGATCTTCTAATAGAAACTCCAAGTAGTCTTGATGGGGCTTCTAGTTATGTAGACTGGTTCGTAGGAGCACTTAGAGGTAAGGTGTGTCGTTTGGCTCCGACCAAGACTAGAAAAGCAAAAACCAAGTGCTATGTGTCCTCTGATCTAAGATCGGCTTCGCATGTGTATGTAACTAATGGAAATAGGAAGGATTGCCTGACACCATTTTACAAAGGACCATATAAGGCCAAGAAGATGACTGACAAGAATATCATCATAGAGTTAAATGGCATTGAGGATTGTGTTACGTTGGATCGTTGCATTCCCCTGTTTATCTGGTTAGACGATAGGACTGAATAATCAGATGCGTTGAATGACCACCGTACCATGGGCGAATCTGATGTGTGCAATCCCATCATACAGGCACATGACGAAATGCTAAACACAGAAGTAGCGTTGTCTAATATAGCGAAATCTTATTCTACCAATTCACAGCATGAAAACTGTTTGGCAATACCAAATGATACGGAAGAGTCAGTGACAACTGTACAGGGCGCGATGCCGACTTCAGGGGCGCCACTATGCAAAACTCGTTCTGGAAGAATAATGATTACGTCTACTAATAGCCGACTTTTTTTAGAGAAGGTGCTGTATGTGGAGGAAGATAATTCCTCCGCCAAAAATATTAAGTGGCATTAACTGATGAATTTAAACCACCATGGCTGATTGAAACGAATTTTATTTATAAAGAATTTATTCATTTATTTTCTAGAACTTTCTTTGTTTAAATACTTGACTGTATAAATACATTGAATTGTGCGCGATTTAAGTTTTCGAGCATTACTGCCCGAGACCGATTGTAAATTCCTCCACCTGCTGCATTTTTTTCACTTTCTCCATTTAACGTTTACTCGATTTCCACAATATACACCTGCTAACACTGTCTTCTATTATTTCTTATGCATATATTGGGGACGTTCTGGAACAGGTAATTTAATAATTCTGTTTTTCGCGTCTATTTCTTTCCAGTTTATTTGTTCGGGTGTTTTGTAACGTGAAAGGTTTCACATTCCGATTTCCTAACATTAAGTGTCAAGTTAATAATTAAATTCAATCGACATAGAAGCTCATCTTAAATTTGAGGACACTAGCAAGATAGCACAAGACATGGCAGGTATGAATTAAGCAGATATGAATGAAAACACCAGCTTATCAGATTCTATTGTACATGTTAGGACTGAACACGATCTGGCATCTATGGGATTCTCAGACACAAATAGGTTAGGAGCCTCTACAAAGGTATAATTCCGTCTTTGGAAAGTACATGTCCAAGATACTTAACTGAAGAGCATCCAATGGTACTCTAATTAGGTTTGACCACTAATCAATATTGATCCAGCTTGGTTAAAACTGTTTCCAAATGCGTACGATGTTCACCACGTGAGCGACTAAAAATTCTTATGTCGTCTATATACACCTTCGCAGATGGACAATTCTAAATGTTTTATTCAGCCAAACGCTGGAATGTCTGACTAGCATTTTTCAAACTAAAAGGCTTTCCAAGAAATTCATGCCACCCCCGTCCTGGAAATCAGACTGCGGTGAGTGGTATGGAACTTTCCTTCATCGGTATCTGATAGTACGCTTTCTGGAGATCTAAAGTTGAATAAACCATATATTCTATTATATCTCGGAGCAGAGTACTCTGATTAGGGGGAGGATAAGAATCACCCTTCGCCACTGAGTTTATTAGACGATAATTTCCAGAAGCCCTCCATTTTCCCGGTTCATGTTTGGGAACTACCACTGTTGGGGAAGCAAAATTGGATTTTGACCTTCTACAAATCCCCTCTTTGCGCAATTGGCAAAATTCGGACGCAGAAACTTGTTGCTTGTGTTGTGCTAATGGTTGAGCTTTTGGTGAACAAGGTAACGGAGCAACCAATTCTATTTTGTGTTGTACTCTTGTCTTCAATCATGTCTTTTGGCACTTAAATTTTGAAACAATGCAAGATGTTTCTCGATGATGTCGGCAAAGTCATGTGAGACAGTGGGACGGGGTAAAAGAACTGTTCTAACTGCCGAAGTGTTAGACTCAATGTGAGTTAACATCACTACGCCTTCTGCGATAGTCCTAGTTTTGGGTTCTAATGTCAATTTGAAGTGTGTCAAGAAACCCATCCCAATGATTTGGTCCCTGACATCGGCTACGAGAAAGTCACAGACATTCTTTCATCCCCTTGACTCCTATTGTACTACCATTTGCTGCCCATAGTTGATAATCAGCACCCGTATCAATAAGAAAACTCCAGTCCAGTTAATTCATCTTTAATAATGAATTTATTGCTGGATAATCTGGCAATACTTTCCAGATCTCCGCTTAGAAAGTATCTGACCATCTTGCCTTCTGTATCGGTGCTATTTGATCTTGTCGCATCTTGTGCTTTTGCCTTAAGTACGCCTTTTAAAGGCATGTTTGGGATCCTTTGCAATGGAACGCACCCAGCGGCTTCTACTAGCGGGGGTTTTATACTTTTTCTCGGAGATAGATTCCTCTCTACCAATTTAGTGCTTCCTTTCCATTTCGGTCCACCTAAACGCCGGTATATGCAGTTCTCAACTAGGAACTTTACAATTCATCCATATTCACTTTGTGCCTTACGACATACGCGCGGCCCATCGAAGCGTTGAATAGAGTGACTCCCTCGACGTCCAGTATTTCTATCCTGACTTTAAAGTTGTGAAATAGCTCTCGCCATATCGTCCATCTTTCGATCTATACCAACAACCTCTCTACATATGTATCGCACAGTTTCTTGTAGTGTCATGGTGGTTTCGGTTTCTGACCCAACTGGCTGCACAATGACAGAATCTGCCGTTGCCTCATGTATCTGTGGATCTTGCTGTTTATACACCCCGTCTCGCCCTCTTAGTTTAGTTGACCAATCAATATTCATTATATCAAATACTTCTAATGTGGTTCTAAGCCTGGATGGTAGCTCAGCTGTAAAAATAGAATTCACCACATCTCTAGATATATTCAACCTGGAAGCTTTCGTACAAAGGCGTTCATAAAACTCTGATGGTAGTTGACGCCCCATCTTTTTTTGTGCTTAATAATTCGCACATTTGTGCTAATCTTCCTGGCTGATCTCTGTTGAATTTCAACCATTAATACCTCAAATGCATTATACGGATTTTCTTCCACAGTTCTGTCTCTAAAGTTTTCCAAGGCGCTTCTGAAATTCTCAGGCAATGCCATCCATGCTGCAACAAATTTCTCCATAGGGTTTACTATTTGATAAGCTGTGAATATCATTTGGGCATCCCCGACCCAACTTGAGTGTTTTTCGGATCTATATGGTGGTAGACTGAATATTTTTGGACTGGCGCGGTCGCCATATTTTGTAGAGGCTCCTAACATATTAGTGTCTGAGAATCCCATAGATGCCAATTTGTGTTCAATCCTTAATTGTAAAATTGAATTAGACAAGCTAGTACTCTCTTTCACATCTATTAAATTCATCCCTGCCATATCTTGAGCTAATTTGCATGTTTCCCCAAATTTAAGATTAGCTTCCATGCTGGTCGTACTTAATTATTAATTTGATAACTTAGTGCTAGGCAAACGGAAAGTGTGCTTCTTACATAGCAAAACACCCGATCAAATAACCTGGAAAGATTTAGACGTGAACAACAGAATTATTAAATTACCTGTTCCAGAACGTCCCCAATATGTACGATTCAAAAAAGAAAACGATAGCAGGTGTATATTGTAAAAATCGTGTAATTATAAACGTAAATTGGAGAAAAGAAATAAATGCAGCTTGCTGAGTAAATGTCAGGCTAGTCACGTACAGATAACCAAAACTAAAATTACACACAATACAAAAGTATATATACTGTCAAGTGTTTAAACAAAGAATGTTCTGGAAAATAAACGAATAATTTCTTTTTGAATAAAATTCGTTTCAATCAGCCAAGGTGGTTTAAATTTATCAATAAATGTCACTTTAATTTTGTCGGAGGAAATATCTTACACAACAAGTGAACGTAATGCCGGTCCTAATAAAGTTCCTTTCAGCAGTACAAACCCAGCTATTCCTGTCCTCTAACTGGTTTTCTCGCGTCGTACGGCATTTACTTGAAGTTAGGGAATTTAAAGTCTTAATGGCTCCCTGTTTAATTTGTGGAATCTAATGTTAATACTTGTTATCTGTAAACGGTTAAATATATTCGAAAATTGAACTAAATTTGCGACTTTATGTATATTTTTTTCAATTTTGTTAATATTTATGTTTATGACGAAAGTATATTTTAAAGTGAACGGGAGGGAATTCTACATGTAGTTTTAGTCACATTGGGTAATTTTCAGGAGGTAGTACTTTCTTTTACCTATTTAAAATGCTTATCAACTGTATTAATTCTCCGTCTTCAACTTAAACACTATGATATGAGAAATGATATTTTTTCTATACTGGACATTGCCCGATTACTTTATCTGTGTCAGTCACAATGTGGATTTAGTAACCTATGTGATATCTTTATTTTTTGTTTTTAATATTAGGTTTTTTATTGATTATAAACAAAAAATACATCCTTTATTCGCCGACTGCAGATTTTTCCCTTGAAATCTTAATGATAATCACTACATTTTAGGAAAGTCACGTCAAACTCGCCTACTAGCCTTGTTTAATTTTGTTCAAGAAACAAAACCCTAGTTTCAGACAATTTATTGAGAGCTTGTTGTGCCCTTATTATACGTCCTCGGAAATCTCCATTTATATTCCAGTCGTCACATACAGGCTTTCTCCCTCGTTTATAATGTCTTAACTTTCCTTACACTGTTGAGTCTATCTCAGCCGCGTCACGTAATTTTAAATTACAAATTCACTCCAATTATGTTCACTAATGTCTACTTTTTCCAAGGCAAAATTTTGTTCAACTAACTGCCCACGAAGTTAAAATTCTCTTCATTGATAAATTCCCAAGCAATAATATGGACTAGTAGCGCTATTCGTTTTTTTGGCATCCGTAATAAATTGGCACTAATATGATTATCTACGGCCAATACACGGGCACATTGTTTATTGATATTCGTATTCATTTTGCTCCAGCTTAGGATCTACGCTAGTTATTGTTGAACACCAATAATGGTCCTCATAGTACTTCCGGAACGTAACTTTATCATTAGCTCTTATGTCATATTATCGGTTCCTCTATTTCAGCTTCATCGTTGAAATTTCATAATCCCGCAAAGCTGCGCTTTTCACATTCCTTGATTTTGGCGTTTTTATCTGCAAGTTTTATGATTCCCGTCCAACGGTGTCTGCCTCATTTTGATCTTCGCAGAACGGTTGAAGTCTGGCTGCGCTCAGCTGCTGCCTTCTTTTACTGTGTCGTCAATTGGCATCCAGATTTCGTTTAAAATGGTTTTCTAGTAGATTTTGTCTTAGACAAAATTAACTTCATTGATTTATACATAGTATTGCTATGATTATGCGACGGTACTTATTCTTACACGTTCTGTACCAAACCCTTTGGCTTAATCATATCATCAGATTACTTCATGATGATACTTATATTGATCGCTGCACTTATAACCGTTACCGGCATGTTAAAGAAAAGAGGTCCCAATGTACTGCTTTGCTATGCATTAGTCGTGGAAAGATATAAATGGTACGGTTGATTGTTTTTTAGAGAAAGATTGGTGTACAAAGTCAAAAAATCAAGATGTTTCATCTCAGTGTCTTACTGGCCAGAGTTGACACTACCTAAAACTATTATATTGTTTTTTTATGTGATTGAGGACAAGTGGGCAGTGCTTCAAACCAAAATGTATGCTCTGGTATATTAATGAATATATGTTAGTTTTTCACATGAGTTTATATTTCTCAATGTTTGTAGTTGAATAATGTTGTGGAAAATGATGTTGACCGAGGTCAGAGGATAACCAAAGTATCAGTATTAAATGAAACACCTAACATTTTTAAAGTCGACTTATTATTATTATTCTTATTCTTATTATTGATTTTAGTACGTTTTATGTTTGCATTTGGCAAAACGAGCTTTTATTTAACGTCGTTCATTTAACTTATTTCATATTAAAATTTTTACGAGTCTACTTTGTCCGTTAAACAGAAAATATGAGTATTGCCAGTAAGGCTAAGAAACTCGGTGAAATTGTCCGTTATAATGGTGGTTTGCTGAAGTCGCTGAATGCAATTTGGCGATATGATGATTTAAAAGTTGGCAAACACGTCGGCACTGATCAATTTGGTAACAAATACTATGAAAACAATGACTATTTTCTATGTAAGTTTTAGTGTAATTGTTTGCTCATTTGTAGGCATGTCTGTTTTACTGTTTTAAAACTAATTAATGGTCAATGCGTGAGTTTTACCAGTTGCTGCCATTATCACTCAGTCTTACATTTATTTTGTTTTTCTTTTTAGCTACTTCTTGTTTGAAAAAATTACTGTTAATATTAAGCATTGAGTAATAATTGCTTGCGGGACAGTGTTAGTAACTTTTAAAATAATTAAACAAACATTGATTGCGCGGGCGATGATAAGAATTCTTAGTTTATACTGACAAATGTAGGTACAAAATGGGTCAGGTTTTTTAAATCAAGATCGCAATCTTAATTAAAGTAATTATTAGCACTGCTCGCGCAACCAGTTTTTGCTTAATTTTATAAATGTTCATTTCAATACCATTTCCCCATGTAACGTGACGTACGTTCTATAATGACAGATTGTGGATGGTTAGGTAGAACTTCAGGTCTAAAGGGATGCCATATAGGCTCCACCTAAAGGAAAGGCTAACATTAGTTAGTATATACGTGAAATGTGTGCGGTGTGCGGCATGGTGGCTCAGTGGTGAGAGTAACAGATTCAGAAGCAAACATGTCCAGGTTCGAGCCCTGTCCGCGGCAAATTCTGGACAGTATGTGATTAGTTCCCAATAAGGACGAAACCGGTCTATTGGAGGAATTGTCTTTTCTACAAACTTAGTTTATACTGGGAAAAAATATGTACATAACGGGTCAGGTGTTTTTCAAAATAATGGTTGAGTAATAATAATAAATCTTTATTTTACAACAAAGGTCATACCGCCGGATAATTGAACAGATCATGGTACCAATCAGTAGCAGTATTATGTAAAATTAAGTGAGCCAGTGACTTGCGTTTGTTTATCAGTAAAGATAGTAATGGGGATGATAAAAGAGTAGCGCTTGTAACAGAGCCCTGCATAGAAACCAAAATTTAAAAAATCTTTGACCAGAATAATGTCGATTGGAATGAATTCTTGAAAAACGATGGAGACCCGATGCACCATCGAAAATAGAGTTTCAGATTACAACAGCATGCGCACATCCTTTGTGTAGCATTCCACTTGATGAATTCACGAGGCCGCTTGCAGCAGAATTTGTTATTCCATATACCGATGAAGAACTGTTGAAGCCGAATTAAAGGAAAGCACTATTCGAATTTAAAATTATTGTCAAAAGCCCTTTGTGAGTTAATGGCGCAATGAAGACATTGGAAAATTTTCGACCTTCACTAACTCTGAATTTGGAGCCAATAGTGTAAAGAATAACGAGGAACTGGTTACATTTCTTGTCCGTGTTTTATCAGGAATTTATTAAAGAAATGAAGATTAACCGTCTTAAATTAGTTGTGTGTTGTGCTCTTATCTTCGCGGGTAATGTTTTGATACTATCTGGGGCCTAGGATAAAAGGTATATTATAGCAAAGATATTGTGGGTATGGATTGAGTGGGTTGAAGACTCAAAATTACGCGTGAAATATGGGTTGCGAGGATAAAAGAAATTTGACGACGGAAGGCTTGCGAAGAAGTTATGTATTAAGGAGATTACTCTTATATGGCGACTAAACTACAATGGTAAGATATTTGCAAGTAGGAGGTGTATTCGATAATCTTGACCAAGAGGAAATACCCATTTCATAAAGCTACAGACAATCTGCACTAGAACATTTCAGGATGTCATTTTGAGGGGTCAGTAAAACTCACTGGCATAGAATTTGAGAGGCAGGAGATAAGCTTGGATTATAGTAAGTCTCAGTATGGGGTTCTGTGTTTTGAAACATATTAAACGAGCCCATTTTTAGAATATGAATGTAACTTAGTTGTAGTCAGAAGTCCATTTGCTTAGTGAATTTGTTACCTTAGTATTTAACATAATCGATTTAGGAAGTTGGAAGAAGTCAAAGAGTCGGGACAAAGCTTCATTACCGATTTTTATTCAGGTTAAGTATTAGACAATTTCGCAATACTGAGCGTACACTAAGGATTGAAGCTCAGCGATTAATGATAAGATTAAGCCATGTTAGCAGGGCTCCTAAAATCGACTACCATATCATCAGCGTGTTTAAACAGTTCGAATTGGGTGTTCTCAACCAGGATCTGTGTAAGTGCAAGGTTAACAATCGAAGTGTCGTGTATTGATCCCTGTGGAACGCCAGAACAGATAGAACCTGATCTCGAGTGACCTTGCCGATTATTACAGACTTCGATTTATTTCGGCGATAGTAACTTATAAGTCTAAAGATGCGACCGAAAATTCTATAGCTTTGTAGTGCGGATTCAATCACCGAGGAGACAGAATCGAATGCCTTTGAAATATTGAGAAAGTGGAGAATACATTTCTTCAGAGATGGAGGAGCAGAAATGATTTAAGATGCTAGCTAGATTAGTAGAGATGGAGCGCCCAGTGAAAACTCCGTGTTGATCATCCAAAAGATTGAAACTGTTTCACGATTTAATGAAATGAGATATTTCATTTTAGAGAATTCTATCCAGAAATTTAGTGAATGCTGGTATGATGGAGACGGGATAAGTGTCCTTTAAAGAGGAGATCAACGAAGTGCTGCTTTTCGGAATAAGCGAGATCGTCTACTATAACCATTCCGTGGGTAAAGTAGTGCTCAGAAGGGTTAAAGATATCAGAAAGCAGAGACAAAAGGTTCCTATCCAAGAGAGCAATCATGCCAAAAGAGACTACATATTGATCAAATTGATGCTGGGATTTGATGTCCTTTATTGCTCGAAAGATCATGGTCGGAGATATGTGAAGTTCATTCAGACTTCGTGAGTCACATTCATTCGTCACTACTGCCGAAATAGATACAAGCGGAATTGCTATCCGAAAGGAAACACAGATGTTTATCTGCAAAGTTGTCGGTAGAGCCAATGATCGTTAATATTCGATTCCTTAGATCTATGATGCAACAGATTATTAATAATTACCAATTTCCGACGAGAGTTATATGTCGGCCGAATGCTCCTTCCAACACTAAGCGCTCGCTTGTTTATCGTTAGTTGAATAAGATCACCGATACTTCGTAGTGAATAAGCACGCGATTGTGAGGAAGTCCGTAATCTTGAGTTCCGGGCTAAGTTATAACGCGACTTAAAATAGCTTTTAGCCTGCTTAAGGTTCGTATGTGATAGATAAAGTTGACAGAGGCAAAGCGAGATGATAATGCATCATGAATTTGAGAGAAACAGGAATATATATTGTCAGGCGAGACTATTTCATTCCAATTTATGGCATTGCAGAGTTGACGAAGACATTCCAATTAATGAAACGTCTGGATATTTGGATGATCTCCCTTGAAGCAGAGGATAAGGGAGGAATAAAGAAGGATACTCGGCACTGATCGGAATATGAGAATATCTCACAGCTCTGGACATTGGTCACTTCTTCGTTGGAGAGAATACAATGATGTTGATTGTTGCAACGCGCAAATATGTGCACGAACTGATGTTACAACTTTTAGCCCAATTGGCGTTCGGGAGTTTAAGTTCTTCCAAAACAATGTACTTGTCAGATTTTGGTGTGCTTGATAAAAGTTGTTTTCAACGTGTATCCTTGATGCTGGAAAAATAAGGAGGTCTATAGACTATACAAAAAGGCTTTAGTCTAGTATCATCAACTGGAAGGCAAAATTCATATCCAAAATAGTTTGGGGTAGTCAGGCGCTTTGGCTTGAAGGAGGGCTGGATATAAGTAGATAACACTTCTCATCGGCTAACAACTCTGTCGCATCGAAGGAAAGAATAGTTATTGATGTGGAAGAGATCATTACTTTGCAAGGTGGGGGCTAGCCAAGTTTCAACCAACAAGTACATGTACAACTCGTTCGAAGAAAGGAATTCCCGTAGTTGTTTGACATTTGGATGGAGAGATCTGCGGTTTATGAGAATTCCAAAGATCGAATCAAAGGAACAATTAATAGATTCGTTAGATGAGGAGGTCTGGATTCTTACACTAAATACCTGAGCGCGATAGTAAGCTGACAAGTGTGATAGATTTCTTGTTGATATTGAGCAAATGCTCGTCATCAGTCTTGACTTTCTTGTTACCCTTATTGTCGAGGGGTTGGGGGATTTTAGAAAATTTGTTAACTGGTCGTGACAGGTACAATACTCGAGACACTCGGCGGACAGGGTGGCGCATGTGGAGTGTTGGTGTCATTAAAATGCAAAGAAAGCGCTGTGTCAGGAATTGCGGTAATAATGTTAGGAGAGATAGCAGTAACATAGCATATGTCTGTGACACGCACAGACACTTGACTGTGACATTTTATAGCGGAGAAAGCTACCTGGGGTACCTTTCGTATCTCAGGGGATTAGATGGCACCAAGGTAGTATGAATAGTGGGCCGGGTGTCATTGATTACATGGTTTGGAAATATGCTTTACGCTTAAACTCATTGGTTTAGGGTAGGCCACGACATAGAGGCGCAGCAGAAGTGGGCCGAGTAGTGTCAGAGGAAAAGTGTAATTTGTCTAGCCGCAAAACTTCAACTTGGTTTTGGAGATGGTCTAGATTGACGGCTGAATGATAGCAGCTTTATCGGTCACATTTTGTAACAAGATGCTGTCGCGCCTGAGTTTGACCTGGTCTGAAAAGACAAAAGTAGTTCGACTTTCGAAAGCTTTCAACTCGTCATTGCCGAGTCTTTTGTGCGTTGTAAAAACAAGAGCTCGTTTGTTTATCAAATTTTCCTTTAATTAGAGAAAGTTTTCACTCATACGCGCAGGTATATCTGAAGCCAGCTCATCCTGAGAAATTGGTGCTTGCGGAGACCAGATAAAATGATAGCGTTCACTATGGTTGCGTAGAGCAATATGTGTGGCCGCGATGTTGTTGCAGAAAGATCCCCCGATAGGACAGTAAAAAATGGAGAATTCTGCCACTTTCTGCTGGAGTTTGGAGTGATTGTTTGCCAGAATCGCCAGTTTTTGTATAAGGATTAAAGTGTCAATGAACAACTGCGACTTAAGATTCATATCGATGAAAGTCAGAAATTTGGAATTCAAGGTACATACAGTCGTGACGGCGAGATAAATATAATTAAGTCACCATATATGGTTAGAAAGGCACAGTTCAGCATTGTAATTCCTTAGATCGGGGCTAAGATTGAATTCTAATGAAGAAATGTAGAGTACACGCGAGAAAATCTACAAATACACCAACAAATTTGGGAAAACTAAAGAAATAATGGAATGCGTTCGTCAAATAAAAGCTCAATAATTCCAAAAATTCAACGAAGCAAAACCACACCGAGTGCTTCTCTACACCCGACCAAAATGAATAAATCCTAATGCTATTCGTTAAGATTCACGTGGCATAGCTAGAATACCACCAGTGCACGTAATGGCGTTTGTAATTATACATATGTTATTATCAAACCATTCAAACCAACTCTGTTTATTTAACGTATATATGTCTGTAGCATAAGCTGCAAAGTCGTGGTCGTGAGTGCATTTAAGTTGTGCTTTCGACTACTACGGGTGCAATTTGCATGGTATCTTTAAAATCGCTACATACCGGTCGTTGCTCGATACTCTCTGGTCAGTTTTCATCTTTTTCAGAATCTGAATAATAAAGCTCTAATCGCGGTAATACGTGTAACTGGCAGTAGCTTTGTTATTTTGTGGACTGATTAAAAATTAAGTTTGTGTTTAATTTAAATTTGCAAACGTTTTAGACATTTTTTTCATCACCCGCACATTTCGTCCTTCATAAATTGCATAGATTATATGAGCTAACCGAATGCTGTCAGGTTATGATAGGGATTGCAAAAGAATCGGCCTCCGCCATTCTAATCAAGCGGAATGTGTGTAAAGACTAATTACATTAAGCGTCGCATTTCATCATTTAAAAACATTGTGTATACCTCTCTGTTTGATTACCGTTAGTTGATATTTCATCGAGATATTTTATAGCTAACGTAGTTCGAAGCGCGTTATTACGTGTAACTGGCATGGATTCTTCTATTATGTGGTTGGTCAGGAATGGGATTGACAGTTTACTAAAGTCCGAAAATTTCAGTATATTAAAAAATGGTGCGAGATTGATAGTATACCTACTGCAAGTTTAACTATTGTTAGACAGAACTCACAGTTGACATAGGGTACGTCTGATTGCTCATGTATACTTTGCATTGATTTCTGCTTATTTTTTCCAAATATATCGAAATCGTCAGTTAGTAGTATCACCAATGTAAAATACCATAACCTTACAAATAAATGCAAGCAGTTCACTTGTTTAGCAGATTGATATCTTTAGATATTGAAGAAAGGTTTAATATTTGCAATCGAGATTCTGCTCAGGCCACCTTGAATAGATTAGCAGTCATTGTTCCGTCTTCCGGTGTGAAATTCGAACCATCTAAATGTAAGATACATTCACAGGCTCGCTCACTTGCTCCAACTCTGCGTCTGCAGAGTGAAGATCTGGAAATAGTTGACAGGTTTCCACACCTTGGCGGCTCTAACAATAACTCAGGCAATATATCTTACGAGATGAGAATGAAAATTGCGAAAGCTTGAGCAGCTATCTTCTAACGTCGCCATTTATGGATAGTATTTAATTCCGACTTAAAGGTCGAGTTTATAGTGCATCTATATGCGCAGTTTTATTATACGCTAGTGAGATTAGGCTCTTTAGAGTTGACGCTTACAAGAATTCGATTAACGTTGTTTGAGAAGGATAGCATATTTATGTCACCAACAATGATTAACCAACGTTGGCATCCGTAGACCAAGTTTTTGATCGACCAACAAGTGCTCCTCATTAGAAAAGCAAATTAGGTCTCATCAGATGTGTTGGTTCGGTTACGTTTTACGTATGCCCTCAGTTCGATTTCCCAGTAAAGCATTGTTCTCTTACCTAGGGCCAGATTGGTATAGAAATAAGATCTTGACACGACAGAAACATTCAGAGTTAAACACATCCAAGTTCGATAGTATATTATCCACTCGTATGCCAAGATGTTTCTACGTCCTGGTGAATGGTATGCTTGTTTTTTTATTGTCGATGCATTTACAGTGGAGCACAGTGGTCTTGTGTAGTATGCAACTCAGTCGTCTACTTTAACGGGGTCAGTGTGCGCATCATAGTTTGTTGGAAATCCTGCGCGATATGGCATCGTGTCGAGCTGATTGGTGATGATATTGCAGATTGCCAGTTGAATCATCTTCGGAAATTTCTTATCTTAGTTAGACAGGGTTTGCTGCAAGTTTTGATATTGTTTATGACGTGACACAGTGAAAAATGCATGGAAGCTGTATTACGTATGTTGTCTTACCTAAAACTGACTTGGCCATAATAGTGTTATGTAGAGGTTTAGTTTGTCTCAATTCTGTGGGTTATCTAGGTAAATATAGTCATAATTACTAGATCCTTCTCCTTAAAGATCTCTAATAATTCGTGTGCCTAACTTATTATTTTTTCATTATCATCAATTTAAAAGAAATCTTGTTGCTTTGTTATCTTTAGGGCACTGAAACATGATTTAATAACGACTTTTGTATTGTCATGTATGATGATTGCGAGTGGTGTATATATCAAGCTCGCCGGTTTGATTTGGATGTTTAAACAACAGTTCACGATATTACTTTATTTGTGGTCTAATTCGTCGAAGTAATTGACATACACATAACGTAACCGATTAATCAAATAAATCTCTAAATAAATATATTGTAAGGATTAATTAAATCAAGTTTGCGATATTGATATTAAATCCTGTCTCAATATGTACATTCATTTGTCAATGTAAACTAAGAATTGTATAACGTAGAAAAGGCAATTCATACAGTAGACTGGTTTCTTCCTTTTTGGGAACTCGTCACGTACGGTCCGGAATTTGCTGCGGACATAGCCCGAACCTTAACACGCTTGCATCGGAATCGTTTTCTCTAACCACTGAGCCACCCTGCCGCATTTCACACAATTTGTAATTTTATACTAACTATTGCTTCTTGGTTAGCCTTTCCATTAGGAGGAGCCTATATAGCATACTTTTAGATCTAAAGTTCCAACCAACACCCTACCCAGAACCTTGAGTATGGAACAAATACCACGCTATCTATGGACGTTGTATTGAATTGAACATTTGGATATTTAAACGAACTTTGGTTGCCGTGGCGATGATAGCAATTAATTAAATAAAGATTGCGACCTTGATCTAAGCACTTGTCCCGTTATGTACATACATTTGTCAGCATAAACTAAAATTTATATTATTAGAAAAAGCAATTCATCTAGTAGACCAGTTTCGACCTTTTTGGGAACTCATCACGTACGGTCCAGAAATTGCCGCAGACATAGATCGAACCTGAGCACGTCTACATCGGAATCTGTTGTTCTAACCACTGAGCCACCCTGCGTATTATATAAACAATTTTTACCTATATACTAACTATTGTATCTTGGTTAGTCTTTCCTTTAGGTGGAGCCTATGTAGCATTATCGTAGATCTAAATTTCCAAATAACTACCACAATTTCTCAGTATGGAACAAACACCACGTTACCTGGAGATGTGGTTATTTAATTGAAGATTTATATATTTAAATGAACATTCGTTGCGCGGGCAGTGATACCATTTAATTAAATTTAAGCTTCGACGATCTAAACATCTGTCCCATTTTGTACATTCGTAAAGGAAGCTGTATTGCTGATGTCGCCTTGCCCGAATGCTAACTTGGCCATAATGATGTTGTGCAGAGGTTTAGTTTTCCTCATTTCTGTGAGTTATCCTCATAAATCTACTCATAGTAGCAAGGTATTCCTTCTCTCTCTCTCTCGTAAATATCAATAATAATTTCTCTAAATTCACTTATATACTTTTTTTCACTCTTTATGGTTATATGGCAGTGAAACATTAGTCACTTGACTTTTGTGTGGCTGGACATGATGATGTACATTCGTCAGCATAAACTGTGAATTGTTTAATGTAGTAAACGGAGATTCATCCAGTAGACCGGTTTCGTCCTTATTTGAATCTCATCATGTTTTGTCCAGAATTTGCCCTGGATATAGCTCGAACCTGAACATGTCTGCATCTGAATAAGTTGCTCTAACCATTAAACCACTCTATCGCATATTACACATAATTTTCAGTTATATACTAACTAATGTTTCTTGGTTAGCCTTTCCTTTAGGTGGAGCCTATATAGCATACATTTAGACCTAAAGTTCCAACTAACCATCTAAGTCAATCATTTTATAACAAACACCACGTTATCTGTGGAAGTGGTATTGAATTGAAAATTTATTTATATAAATGAACATCGGTTGAGCGGGCGGTGATAGCAATAAATTAAATAAATTTTGCGACCTTGATGTAACAACCTGTCCCGTTTTTACATACATTTTCAGCATAAACTAAGAATTATATAATGTAGAAATGGCGATTCATCTTGTAAGCACGTTTCGTCCTTATTGGGAACTCATCACGTATTGTCCAGAATTTGCCGCGGACAAAGCTCTAACCTGAGCACGTCTGTTTCAGAATATGACGCTCTAATCACGTAGCCACCCTGCCACATATTACGCACAATTTTCAGGTATATATTAACTGATGTTTTTTGTTTAGCCTATCCCTCATTTGAAGCCTATATGGCGTACCTGGAGACCTTAAGTTCCAACTCAACAACAAATTAAACAAACAGTTGTTGAGAGAAACAAATTCCAAAGCAGACGTGCTGAAGTTCGAGCCCTGTCCACGGCATATTCTGGACAGCGCGTGATGAGTTCACAATGAGAATGTAACTGGTCTACTGGACGAATTGCCTTTTCTAAATTTTAGAATTATTAGTTTTTATTGACAAATTTATGCTCATATGGGGCCAGGTGGTTATATGAAGATCGCAACCTTGATTTAATTAATTGTCATCACCGCCCGCACAACCAATGTTCATTTAAATATATGAATGTTCAATTCACTGCCACGTCCCTTGGTAGCGTTGTTTCTGTTATACAGTGACAGATTGGGTGTGGTTAGTTTGAATTTCAGGCTAAAAGTATGCTATTTATGCTCCACATGAAGGAAAGGCTAACGAGGGAACATTAGTTATTAACTAACGGAAAATTGTGGTAATTATGCGGAAGGGTGGCTTTTCTGTATTGTACCATTCTTAGTTTGTAATGAAAAATCTATGTAAATTAAGCGACAGGTGCTTATATCAAGATCGCAACCTTGATTAAAACTGTTGTTATCACCGCACGCACAACCAATTTTCATTCAAATAATCTAAGGATTCATAACTTGTAGTTGATTCTTTCATTAATTTCTGTTGATCGTGGTTAGAGACTAGAAAGGATTTTTACATTTAGGTAGTTTCTTGGAGTCTGCTATGACTGCTTTATACGCATGGCTGTCTGAAATTAATTAGGAGTTTCTAATGCAACGAAATCGTCAAGTTTAGATGTGTGCGGTGGTCTATAAATCGTAGTTAATAAAAAGCATGATCTTAAGGATGTAAGAAACGTATATTAATCATTTTTAATATAAATAATTTAGCATACCATGTTAAGTTTATTTCGTGATGGTGGTCAGTTGATCATGATGCGCCGTGTCCTCATTAACTAAGAAAAGCTTGAATATGCGAAAATCTTCAGTGATTTAGCCGTAAATATGGTCCAACAGGGAGTCCTGGTAAATTTCGCTTTGTTCGCTTAAGCACTTCTTGGACCCGCCGTGTGGAAAGCCTACATCTTTGTTTATGCTTGTGAAATAAATTTAGCAACTTTGCAGCAGTGATCCTTTCGCAAAGTAATTAAAATATATTTTTCACTCATTTTTAGGCCGTAATCGATGGGTTATCTACTCGAATAAAGTTGGTTGGGATTATGATGCGTCGCAGGTACCTCCAGAATGGTAGGTTTTACCCGGTTTTACATTTTCGTCAGGCATCGTTGGTTGCATCACATTTGCGATGAATCACCTATTGAAAAACCACCAGAAAAGCGTAAATGGATGGTAGAACATACGGAGAACAACTCGCTCGTTCCGGACAAAAAGTATGTTCCGTATTCGACGACACGTTCTAAAATCGAAGCATGGGATCCTACATCAAGTGCAGACTCCAAATAATTATTACAGGTCTAAACATAGTTTTTAGCTTGACAAATTATTAATAAAACTATTTTTTGAACGCAGCTTTGTGTTTTTACTTCGTCAATCTGATATTCATGGCAACTTAATTTATGCAATTTAATTGGTGTTTGTAATTTTTAGACTGTAAAGAATGGTTGTGACTACAGCATGTGTTTCAACAAACGCCTTTCAAGTGATAACAGCCCATGCATTCACCACTGAGTTTGAGGAGGTCGCGGGCTTGCTAATTGGAAATGTAAATATAATTTCTTTGATTTAATTTATCAGACGTTTGAATCTATCACTAAATTATTGCCACGGATCTAAGCTTTTGAAATCATGTAACTGATTTTTGCAGCCATGGGTTCATCTTGTCGAAAATGATCAAATAATTATTATTTTATCCTTAAAATTTCTCACGATTGTAACTTGAATTGATATAACTGGCAAAGCAAGTCTCTCGTCAACACCATGTAATTAAGTGAAGATTAGTTGCGCGGGAGGGGATAACAAATACTATAATCAAGGTTGCGATCTTGATATAAGCACATGACCCACTAATTGTTTACATATGTCAGTATAAACTAAGAATTTTATAGCGTGGAAAAGGCAATTAATCCTGTAGACCGGTTTCGTCCTCATTGGGAACTCATCACCTACTGGACAGAATTTGCCGCAGACAGGAATCGATCTTAGGTTCGTCTGCTTTGGAATCTGGTGCTCTAACCACAGCCACCCTGCCGCACACCACACATAATTTTCAGTTACATACTAACTGTTTATTGGTTAGCCTTTCATTTAGGTAGTGCTTATATCGCATACATTTAGCCCGAAAGTTCAAACTAACCATCCCCAATCTGTCATTATAGAACAGATACCACGTTACATGGGGAAGTGGTATTGAAATTAACATTTATATAATTAAACGGACATTGGTTGCGCGGGCGATGAAAACAATTACTTTTAACAAGTTTGCTATCTTGATATAAACACCTGACACATAATTTAGATAGATTTGTCAGTATAAACTAATTATTGCCTAGTGTGCAAAAGGCAATTCATCCAGTAGATCGGTTTCTTCCTAATTTGGAACTCGTCTCGTTCTTCCAGAATTTGCTGCAGTCAGGGCTCGAACCTGGGCAAATATGCTTCGGAAGCTGTTTCTCTAACCACTGAGCCACCCTGATAAATGTATGCATATAATGGGTCAGGTTTTGATCAGGATCGCAACCTTAGTTAAAAGTAATTTTTATCACCAACCCCGCAACCAATGTTAGTTTAATTATTTAAATGTTCATTTCAATACCACTTCCTCATGTAACGTGATATCTGTTATATAATGATAGACTGGGGATGGTTAGTTGAAACTTTAGGGCTAAAGGGATGCTATATAAGCTCTACCTAAAGGAAAAGCTAACCAACAAACGTTAGTTAGTATGTAACTGAAAATTGTGTTCGATGTACAGCTGGGTGGCTCAGTGGTTAGTGCACCATATTCCGTAACAGACGTGCTCAGGTTCGAGCCCTGACTGCGGCCAATACTGAACAGAAAATGATGAGTTCGCATTAAGGACGAAACCTGTCTACTGGATGAATTGCCTTTTCCTCACTATGCACAACTTAGTTTATATTGACAAATGTACACAAATAATTTTTTTTAAAATGTATTCTTAAATATTAATTAAGTAGAAACTATGCATGTGTTCATTCTCTACATTTTACTTCCTATTATAACGAGCTTATCAACTGTGAAAGGCAAGAAATATTAGTTCTTTTTTGTTGTTGTACTGGTGTACTGCTGTACGGTGATATCACACTCTACCTCGCCAACATATATTTTTCCTTTAACTCATTTTTATCAACAACCTCCACTAAATGACATGACTTCATCAGTGTGTGGTCTAACACGTACGGATATTAAACAATATTGATTGCGCGGGTGGTGATAACAATTCTTTAAATAATTTTTTTTAGCTTGATATAAACACCGATCCCATTTTATTTAACCAGTCGCACAACAAAACAGAAACTACCGTCAGTCGTATGTACTGACACTTTTCGACCTCCTATAATCATCGTCAGAACACGACGGCAAACTGGCAATAGAGGATAAACTGCGTAGCACGTATAAGGAATACAAATTTAGATATGCGTTCCTCGCCTATAGTAATCTCTCGCATATTGTACTTGACTGAAAATATCGTCCGCACACTTTCTGTTCAATCACGAGCATAAACCAGTTTTAGCGTTCACTACATGGATACAAGTTATTCAATTAAACAATCATGGATAAATAAATCAAGTTTGAGAGTTTGATATAAACACCGATCAAATTGTATTTAACCAGTCGCAAAACAGCAAAACTACAGTCAGTTACATGTACTAACGTATTTTGACCTTCCATGAGACTAATTAAATACAATAGGATCGTTATTTATATCAATTTCGCAAACCTTATTTGAAGAATTGTTATCATCACCCAAGCGATCAATGCTTGTTTAATTGTTTAACTTGAATAAACGTCGCGGAAGCTGTGAAAAGTCCATGCTCGTGATTGCACAGAAATTGTGCAGCCAACGTTTCAATTTAAATATAATGCATGTGAAAATACAGGGAGGGAGAACCGCATATCTAGTTTTGCTATTATTGTATATGCATTGTGGTTTGATCTTCGGTAGTCGTTCTTTGCTTGTGCAATAGCTAACTTTGAGATCGATAACGCTCCATTTGTCTTATCTATGGCCGCAATTATGTTAAAGATCGACGAAGATCAATATAAATCCAATCATGAATTGAATAATCTCAGAAGAGTTAGTAAACATTGTGATATGTTCCAAAGCAGACAAGCTGGGATCGACGGATTCAATGAGTCAATCAAATCATAATGATAAGATCAATGAAAGACTAGATAATATGGAGGTATACATTAAAATTAATGACGACCTACTTATAATCTATTGCGAGTACTGAAATTATTGATCAGTACTGTGATTCTTAATGGCGAGTTGGATCAAGAATATGGCAACAAACGCACCTAAATATACAGACGCGCCCAGAATGCGTTTTCTGGTAAAGTTCCGTAAACCAGTTAATGTGCAACACTCCTCAGCATACAAAATGTCCAAGTTATTTTATCATGGAATAAGGAAATATTTGTACATAGACCGCTTATTGAGTAAGTCATTTAATTAGTTAAAGGTCAATTTATTAAATTGAATTATATGTAGACTAACTTAGATCTTCTATCAACGCACTCTAATATACCAGTACTCGAAGAAATATAATGTGTTCGACGTTTCCTTGTTGATCACCTGGTAGTATTAGAAAGAAGTAAAAATGACGATGAGATATTTTAGATATTAGCTCATGCATGGTTTCTATTTATTCTGTGTTTAAGAAGGAATTTTATAAGAAAATGAGAGGTGCTCCTATCGACTAACTATTCTCATTTGTCATAGAAAATATCTTCATGCATATTATAGAGAAAATATCTCAGTTTTGACGCTTCTGTGTGCACATTCCTTTAATGTATTAGTGGCCATTATCATCGTGGAGACAGCCGCAAATGTGAGTGAACTCAAATTTACGATTGAAATTAACACGACTGATTGTCAAATTAGTTGGAAATGTTAAAATAAATTGGAAAGAGATGTTTATAGGAGATATACTTACTCTTGTATACATCTTAGTTTTAAGTCAAATCATCTTTATTTTATGAGGATGTGTATCTTGAAATCATTGACAATTAGAAGCTCGAGACTAAAATGCATAAAATAAAGAGGTTGAATTAGGTTGACTTTGAGAAATATTCCATGCTAATAGATATAAATGTCATGGGCATGATTGTAGTACGGGGAGTCTGAAATACCGAAAAAAGAGTCGTAGAGTCACTGTAGTACTGGACTTCAAACTCAACTGGTAGGTAAAAATGGAAGCATCAATATACAATAAACGAACCATTTAAAAAGAATACCTTACGCTAGGCTCTAAACATCCCATCAAAATGTGGAGATTGATTCGTTAGACACATCAGGAATATGTGAAATTCCATGTAATGTTTGTAGTTTCATTTATTTGGGTGAAATCATGCGCTCAATTAAGGTTATATGAGGAGGCAGAACTGCCTTATAATGCGGACATGTTAGTAGATCAGGTCTTGAATGTAGTACTGTAGATATTTATTACTTTAATTTAAATAATATGAACGTATAGGTGCAGTAAATTATATCTCACTGGTTAACTCACAGATGTTATTACACATACACACATACATGGCGTAAGCCTATATTGTGAATCGTCAGTATTTGTTATTAGATGACTTTAATTTAACTTGAATAAGCGTACACACATACCCACCACGAATCTAGTGACAAATCAATTGTGGTTAAGAGATCTACCAGTAAGTGTAAATGAAGCCGTTTACACATAATTAGTTTAGTTAATATTTTAGATAAATCTATCCATCGTCAAAAATAGTATGTCAACAGTTGGAAATACAGATGCTTTATCGAAAAAAGCCAAAATAGAATCATTAGTTATTTAGATTAGGTGGATCTACATACACAACACATGTACCTGATGCTAACTAGACCTCCATGGGACATACATTGAGCGAAGTTAACTATGTGGCATAACGACATCGGCAAAACCGATTTCTTGAAATTTTCACAGCATCGTTTTATAACGTGACTTCCAATCGAAGTAAAATCTACAAGTGTAGAAGACTCCGATGAAGAAGATGATTACTAAAAGTCGAACAAGTTTGCAAAAGAGCCCTATTCCAAGTCGTGATAGACGATGTATTCCGCTAATAACTATTCCTAACAGAACGTAATGACTCTTAAAATATTTTTTACCGACTAATGTAAATGGATTATTTGACAAGAACAGACAACTGCACTGGCGATACTTAAGCGTTGTCGCTTGACTGGTAACCAATAGGATAGATATTTATTCCTTACGGAAGTATTATTTTTCCAAGTATTAACACCCAAACCCCCTTCCCGCTGAAAATAATTAGTGCTTAAAATTACCAGTAACTGCTGACACTTCAATTTTTACCGAACAAAATGGCAGGCAAAAAATGAAAATTGTATAGTCAACTAGGAACATTTAAAAATTTGGCTAATTTTGTTGAACTCCAGATTATGTTAATTCAAAATACAAACATTATCGCACAAATGATTAACTTAACAGTAGATAATTCGAAATTGAGACTGAACGATGGTGTTAATCCTATTAATGAATACATTTCGTGATTAATGGCATCGTCAGTAAAAGTCGGCATTGCGAACGATCTTGGTGATCAATGTGAGTTTTAAAAACGTGTTTTTTTAACTTCCCAGAAATTTATTCATGAAGATAATGTCCTTTAGAGAATCGAAACATATTACCCTATCGATGTTTCGAAAAACTTTGGATTGTCCCTGGTTCCTCTTTTCAGTGGAGCATTTCGGGTTCTTTCGTCAATTTACAGCCCATTAAAAATGTTGTACAATCAAAATATTAAAGCAAGTTTAAGATTTCTCATTCATACTTATAACTGGTTAATCTTATTTTAGCTACTGAATTTTTATTGAATAGGCACACAGCAAATGTGCATGGTTTTAAAAAAATTTAACCTGTAGGTAATTAATTAAACAAACTTGCGCAATCAACTAAGTGAGACTACAATGTCTGAATTTAAATTTATTTTTGAACGCACCAGGATAATTGTGTTTTCTTACCATTTGCAACGACATATATTAAGGATGACCTTTGGTTAGGGAGAGGATAAAAGTAAAACAATTACAACTAACTACCGTTTTTTGCGAAGAACTAATATATATGCAAGTATGTATTAGGTGTTGCGAACCTAGTAACGGATTAGTTCAGTTGTGACCAGAAAAATAAACCAAAGACAGCATGAACGGAAAGTATTATCTCATGCACATTCGTTTCGTACTTACTTGCGACTCATCAGTAGTATTCAGTATTAAGCCATTTAACCACTTAATTTGGGTGATGAATGTGGGATAATTGGACCGTACACGTGCACTTACGTTTCTAGCTCCACTACTGCGGGATTACGCATTTCGTCTAGGAGATTGTACCGTCCTATTATCCCACATTCCTCACCCAAATATATAGTGGTTAAAGTTCGTAATATTGGCTTCTACTGATGAGTTGCCAGTAAGCACAAAATCAATGTGCATGAGATTATACTTTCTGTTCATGCTGTCTTTGGTTTATCCTTCTGGTAACAACTAAACTAATTTTTTACTAGGTAGGCAACGCCTAAAAAATATACAACCTTCGAAAAACCATGCCAAGGTAAGTGATAAAAATAATGACAGACAAATTATCAGTGTGAAATTTAGCTTAGGCCACTTGATTTATACTTGAGAATTGCTTATCTTATAATAGCTACTGAAGCTTAATTCGATAGGCGCACATTGTGTAACTGCTTTTGTGTATATATAAGTGGTTAGTATTCAGTTCATTATAACTGCATACCGGTATTGGGTCGCCATATTTTAAATGTATATATATATATATATATATATATATATATATATATATATGGACTTCATTGATTGAGATAATCAGTTTGGTGATTGACCGGACAGATTTCCTTTTATCCTCTTATTGTTTGATTATTTTTCTACAAAGACTGTTAAAAAGACTACGTCACGTCATCTCGTACAGTTTGCAGTTTATTATTTACGCTTATGTTGATTATTCTGTGTGAAAATTTAAGATCACTCCGCCCACGACCAATGTATTGACGGTATTGCCGCTGAAGCGCACTTACAAGCGAAAAGATCGTGTTGAAATCTCTTCCGAGCAGTTGGCTGCGGCGACAGAATACTGTGAAGTAGGTTTTTTTAAATGTTTTTTTGTCTATTGTTTAATTAGCTTCCGTGTACATTTTGATTGCCGGAGCTGGTAAAGGCTTTACTATTTTTGATAAATCAAACAAATATTTGTTAATCAATGATGTACACTTGCGTCATTCGTATGCACATACGCGTTTTTCGTTAAGTTTTAACGTTTTAACTCCATGTATCCGATGTTGTTGCTGTTAGCGACAATCGTTTTGTCATAAAAGATAAATCTAACTACCGCATCACTATAACAGTTAAACACTGTTTGTTGCGACTGGCTAAACACAATGGAATTGGTGTTTAATTCAAGCTCACAAACTTGATTTAAAGAATTGTTGCCATCATCCGTGCAATCAATTATTGTTTAATCGTATTATCTAATGAATCGCCAGTCCGAAGTATAAATGATATGGTCAGAGGAAATATCGCGCTTGCTTCATTAGTTTGTTTTGTAAAACTGGTGAAGATAGACCAACTGGAAAAGGCTACCGATAACGGCAGGCGAAATATTTTGAATAAAGAAAACAACTTGAATCATTACTGCGTTAGTCAAAACGCAGATCAGGTAATTTCGATTAATCCAGATTTGCATTTTTTCGTTTAAAGTGATCTATTCTGTAAGAAATAATATATAGTATAATGCATTCAGGTGGTAACTTATTATTCAGCCACACACTTAGTTAGATGCAAAATAACAGTTACGTAAATGCACACACACGTGTCAGGAAACTATCTAGAGAAAGGTCAGTCTGAAGTATAAATGGTGTGGCCAGAGGAAATATCACACTGCTTCATTAGTTTGGTTTGTATAACCTCGTCCTTATCGGAATCCTCTTCTTCTTTAATGTGTGATTCACACGAAGCAGATTTGCGTGACCTGAAATTTCGAGACATTTGAGCGAGATGATTTTGTTCTGTATTTAGAACTCTGACAGTAATTCGAGGTGTGCTTTCGAATTGGCGATAAGGACACAGTTTCGGGGATCAGGACTGATTTAGGTGCCGGGTGACACATCGATTAATAAAATATTTCTGCAAGCTTGTAATGTTTCACGGACTCTTAATTTTCTTGGGTCTGTTACGCGAATAGGTTGAAATAAATTTCAGCTGGTTTCTGATACGATGGTGCCTCTTCCACCTTTGCAGTTTATTGTCTAGGACAAATCAAGATTGGAATTCGAACTGTGTTTACGTTGATGTCCATTGAATATACAACTGTTATTATACGCCGAGATATCACGAATTCGATGCCTATTTTCGTATATCTTCACGCACTTTTCAGGCACACAACAGTTAGTTTTTCTGAAACATACAATGCAACATACTAAAGTATTTGTGTCCCGTATGGCATGTCTTAGTTTTCGCAGCATATTCACCAGATTTTTCCCATCAATAAATATTTCTTTTGATTTTCGAAAACTTTATTTTTGATAAAAATAAAGCTTTTCGGTATGCTAGCATCCATTTGATTCCACTTCTGTCACGGAAGCTGGAGGATTCCATAGGACAGAAAGCTTTGCACTACATTTGAAATTTTTTTTCCGTTATTTTAACCTATGTTCTGCGAAACTTCCCGACAGTCGTTATCTATTATTGTCGATTATGAGGCATAAAGCGTATCTATCACCAATATTAAATTCTACGTCATTTAGGCGTCTAACATAAGCATTCATGTTATTCGTAACGAAGACTATTTCTAAACTTTGCTCCTTTCTTAGTTTAGAACTTGGAGTAGAAAACGTTCTTGCTGTTGTCTGTGATGCATTCGGTGAAGGTGTATGCGTATACAACAAAAAGCTATGTCTATTACTGCTTTTTCCTTGGTTTTAGTGGTCGTCATTCAAAGAGAACGGCTTCACAGCTTGTGAAATAAGAGCAATATAGACTGCCATTATCTGACTATATACACTTCTATTATACCTCAGTTTAAAAACCAATAGCGTGTAGATAAGGATGATGCATAAATTTATCTAATATTGTAAGGATCCTGGATTCTTGTTTTGGTGCGCAAAGTATAGTAATTTCAAATTCGTCCAGTGTATGTGTTAGAGATTTCTTTCATGTCTGACTGTAGTTCGAGAATGGCGTATCGTATTTCACATTAATTCACACAGTTGGCTGCGCCCTTCATCGATACACGAGCGGAGTGATCCACCGCTTAGAATTATACAGTGTGGCAAGAACTAGTGCGTGTGTGACATGAGTCTGAAATAAGAGAATCGAGTAACACCCCCACCCACACACACAGACACCTCAACGCCAATTTCGTAAAACAATTCGAGAGAGGCCTCGAACAGTGACTGCCTGTACATCCCACCAAAACACATGAGCCAATGCGAGATGGCATTTCACGTGAATTTGACAGGCGTACAGGGACCAACAAGAGTTAATTTCTTAACTCAAGCGGCCGAATAAAGCCGTGTAACAAATTGTAACGGGCGCCGTATCGTATTGTTGGTACGGGCATAAATTCGTGGATTCGGACAATGAAACTTCTCAAGAAAATTGACATCTTAAATAGTCAGTTTACTGGTCTAGACGGCGCATTTTAACGGTTCTTAAGATTATTATTACTATCCTTTATTTTTTCTTTGACTGATTGGAATCTAATTTAATGAAAATCTAGATCTCAGTTTATGTGCATAAAACATATTCTTCCAGTTAGATACTGTTTGTTGCGGGATCCTAATATATATTCAATTGAGTAATATGTGTTGCGCACCTTGTAACAGATTATTTCTAATATTACCAGAAGGATAAAACGAAGATAGCATGAACGGAAAGTATAATCTCGTTCACATTCGTTTCGTGCTTACTGGTGACTCATCAGTAGGAGCCGGTATTACGCCCTTTACCCAATATATATTTGGGTAAGGAAATTGGGAAATCGAACGGTACCATCTCGTGTACAAATGTGTAATCCTGCAGTAGTGGAGCTAGAAACAAATATGCACATGAGATTATGCCATCCTTTCATGCTGAACTTGGTTAATCTTTGTGGTTGTGTTTGAGCTAATTTGTTACTAGGCGAGCAACACCTAATACACAATTTCATATTCTTCACGTGTTTTGCTAGTTTTCATGCTTCATTCTGATCGAGAGAAGTTATCAATGTCTAATCTAAGACGAATTTTTATCGGTTTAATTACTGTGTCAGCTTACATCCAGACAAGAACGTGAACATAAAACTCTTCTTACGGAATTCGAGCTTTATAAATTTCGTAGTACCGTTACCATGTGCAAAGATAAAAATTATTTTTGCTACATTAAATTATATTTAATTCTTACGTGCTCCTCGTTTATTCATTGCTGAGCAGGTCTATATATTTTCAGAAAGACAATCAAGCAAATTGAAACGAAGAGAGATAGATAGAAAGAGAGAGAGAGAGTGCTATAGGGAAATGTCCAATTGTTTCTGCACATCATCTTCAATTCAGGCTGAAAGCCCGTACATTCTTTCCATGCTTGTATTAATTTGACTGCAGTTTATAAATCTACAACGTTTCATAACTTATTTGTTCTAACATTTGTTAAATATCGTAAAATTTATCTTGCAAGCATTTATACATGGTGTCCAGAAATATACGTTGCGCCAATATGATCGTCTTTTAATCATTCGATTTCACACACTTGTTTAAATCGCAATTCTCTTGCACTATCTGGTCGCTTTGCGTACGTAACTTCATCGAACTTTTACCCATATATATTGATAAATAATAGTTCAGATCAACATTAATGACTTTTTATTTAATAGCTCTTAAAAGCAAATATGCTAATTTATTTAACATGCCTAATTTAACTGCATTAAATTTGAGCGTTAGAGTCTCTTCTCATTTCTCCGTTGTTATGCGAAAATCAGAGTTGTCATTTTAAAGAATGTTCAGATAGGTTCTTTTTTTCTGGTGATGCGCTCCGCTGCGTTTTAAAAGTTTCTGTTTTAGCAATTGACTTAGAAAATTATTTAGTATAACAATCAGATATTATATCATTATGTATGCTAGAGGAAAAATCATGTAGGTAAAATAAGCGTGAATTATAGATGACGCGCCTGAATGATTTGACGTTATTCTTTATTGTTTTTAGGATGCTCACTTGTGGAGAAAATGGCAAGGAAATATCATATGTGACACTGTGTATCTTAACGTTTAAATGCAAATTTACTATTAATTTAAGAGTTATCATTTTATTCATTATTTGAAGGTAATTAATTAATATTCATTAATTCATCATTAACTACCAACTAAAGGACTACCTTTAATTATCTTAATCTTATCAAGGAATATCTATACAAATTTATTACAATTCTTATCTTTATTTTTCATCTTAATGGTTCTTCTAGGCTATTTAGATAGCGTCCGTCTCTCTACAATAACCAGGCTTCCAACATTTCAATTCGCTTCTGGTGTGTCTACCTGTGCAAATTGATTACTTTTAGCTGAATATTATTTAATTAATCCGATGTCGAATTTGGAATGTGCAAATACTGATACCCTGGCTATTTTAGTTTACCAAAGCTACCTTACATGTTCAAGATATTTGATTCCCGGGACCTTACAAAACTAACTCTGCATTTGGCATGTTTTCTGTAGAGACATCAGTTCCTTTTACTTACATATGATGCATCCATTTGATTGAAAGCGTCTTGTAGCAATATTCGAATTTAATTCGAAAATGAAGAGTAAAGTTTTTAGTCTTTTAGTTTTCAAAAGGTCATTTGCGCCCTCTGCATACCGGTAATATTACCATCACCATGCTTTAGGAAATCGAGAAAGTTTGATAACAGTAGAAAAGGACTAACGTTATGAAGAACTGCTATTTTAATATAAATTGTTCACTCAGGCTTCGATCGACATCATTAACTACTTTTCTTAGTTTGCGTTACATCGTTATTCTATGCCCGTAATATTAAGATATTTTGGTTTATGGAGAAGCCACGAATACTCATTTGTGTGTAAATTATGGAACATCAAGAATTAAGTTTATTCCTATTTTGTCAGTGGTTTTCCAAAGTCATCATGTACTAAGAGTATCGTTGATGAAAACCGGACTACTTAAACGAACATTTGTATAATTAAACAAACATTGGCTGTGCGGGCGGTGATAGCAATTACTTTAATCAGGGTTGCGATCTTGATATAAACACCTGATCCATTATGTACATACATTTATCAATATAAAATAAATATTGTATAGTGTAGAAAAGGCAATTCGTCCAATTGACCGGTTTTGTCCTTATTGGGAACTCATGACGTACGTCTGCTTCGGTATCTGGTGCTCTAACTCCTGATTTACCCTGCCGCACACCACAAAATTTTCAGGTGAATACTAACTAATGACTTTTGGTTAGCCTTTCTTTTAGTTGGAGCCTATATAAAGTCCTTTTAGACCTGGAGTTCCAACTAACCATCCCAAATCTGTCATTACTGAACAGACACCACACTACATGGGAAAATGGTATTGAAAGGAACATTTAAATAGGCTTGTGCATGCTTTCAGAACTAGAATTAATTTCTGTTTGGAAGGAAATTATACTATGTCTTTCTTAGGTAGTCATTTGTTAAACATTTGCGCATTTCTATCAAATGATATTATTTTTAAGTTTTCCTTCAATTTCATTCCTTGTAGTGCATGATTCCACCAGTTATGCTTGTTTACCGGATTGACCGCATACGGGACATTTAACTCTACTTTTATTATTTGTTTAGTCAGAAGTATCGCTTTGATTAATTCTAATTGATCGAGAAATCGACTATAGTTATGCTTGTGTGTGGATGCCCTATCTGCGGCAAATTCGCGACTGTTCGTGATGAGTTTCCAATCAGGAAGAAACTGGTTTATTGGATGAGTTGCTTTTCTATATTATACAAAACTTAGCTTACACTAAAAAAATGGACCTATTTAATTTAGCACCGGGTTGCAAGGTTTTTTTTACCTTTTTGTTTATACCGATTACCATTAAACGATTTCTTCGTAAAAACTGTACTGCTATAAAATCGTGCGCTGTTTATCCACGCAATTTTGAATTATTGACGTTAGTGAGTTGATACGGATTATCAAAAACATTCAAAATTAACGGTTTCCGACAAAACGATATGATCATTACAGTCACCGATGAAAGCAAACATAGCATTGGAATTGGAATGTGTTGCGTCTAATCTCGAAAGTATGATCGCTGGCGTCAAAATCTGGCTCTTTTACGATTGCTGACTCATTACATCCAGCTTAAATTTTTTACCCGCATGGACTTATCTGAATGAGTCTGTCTCACATTTCTTTAATTTTCGTAGTATAAATCATAAATCGATCATTTTAAACCCGTGTACTATTTCAGTGTATCTGATTTTTCAATAGTATAAGTACCTCATAATGGGATTTTTGGCATTATTCCTTCAGAATATAGTCTTATTTGCTAAAGTAAGAAATGTGCCAGTGTGCTATTAGTTTAAAATTTAAATAATACGATCATGTGTGGTCGCAAACAATTTATGTACCATGAAAGATTGGTTTAATTGCGGACCTGGAATAATTGAAATTACCTGATCTACGTTTTGACTAACGCAGCTTTCATTGTTCCAGTAGTTTTCTTTTTGCAAAAATATTTCGGCCATACTTACCGTAGGCCTTCATCAGTTGCATTTTTTTTCGTTTGTTAAACTTGTGAAACAAAATGCAACTGATGAAGGCCTACGGTAAGTATTCTTTAAATCAAGTTTGCGAGCTTGAAGTAAACACCAATCCCATTGTATTTACTTCAAGGTGTTTACTTCAAGCTCGCAAACTTGATTTAAAGAATTGTTACCAGCACCCGCGCAAACAAGTATTGTTAAATTGTATTGCCTATATATGTATATGTGGCGAAAGCTACAAACAGTTAATGTTCATGACTGCATAGAAATTGTGCAGCCGACATTTCCAGTCAAGTTCAATGTATGCGAGACTGCTAGAGGTGAGAGCCGCATATCTAAATTTGATTTCCATATATATATTCAATGCGGTTTGATCCTCGATAGTCAGTTTGCCGTCGTACTCTGATGATGATCATGGAAGGTCGAAACGCGTCAGTGCTTTGCGGCTGGCGGTAGTTTTGTTATGTTGTTCGACGACTGGTTAAATACAATGGGATTGGTGTTTACTTCAAGCTCGCAATCTTGATTTACAGAATACTTACCGTAGGCCTTCATCAGTTTCATATTGTTTCACAAGTTTAACAAACAAAACAAAATGCAAATGATGAAAGCCTACGGTAAGTATGGCCGAAATATTTTGCAAAAAGAAAACTACTGGAACAATGAAAGCTGCGTTAGTCAAAACGCAGATCAGGTAATTTCAATTGATGTACCACTCGAGAAACCTTTTTGCCGAACGTAAATTGTTGCCTAACGCAGAAACTTTACTTAATTTAGTCAACATTGAATCTGTGGGTAATATTTCTTTTGAAAAAATATTCTTCCTATTCTCGCCGTTACTACACAAGAATCGTTTCTCCGAGGGATATTTCGACAATCCGTGCAATTTGGCTTCTTCAGAGCCGCGCTTGTTATAAAACACAAATGACAAAAATCACATTGCAGTCCGACGCAGTCAGTGTAAAATTTCGTCAATGAACATATTTTCCCCGGATTTTTGTACATCCATGTGTAGTGGTCAATGCCTGTACAGCCACTCAAAATTTATCCATCATATAGCCGGCACATCCTCATATTCTATCTTCTTTACTACAAGCTCATTGCCCTCTACTTAAATCTGGATAGACGTGTGCCCCAGTCTCAATAACGAAGACAGAGACCTTAACTGCTTTATTAGTAGAACTCGGAGACTGGAACATGGTAAACCCTTGGTGGCTTATATAGCCTCACATTACAATTATTTAGAAAAGAATTTGATAAACAGTTTAATTAAAACGATTAAAATGTTTAGGTCAGCCAAGGTTCACATGGTAAATTTACATATAGTCTCTCCGCGGCTATTTTATTCGACGCCAACCTAAGGTAATGGTACGATGTTTAAATAGTAAAATCTAATTAACTTTCATACTGCTCAGACCATGGAAGTCAAATAAAGTATAAATCGAAATAAGGCCATTAGTTCTCAAAAGTTGTAACGAAATAGTTTAGCTGTGCGATCAATCTCCAGGCGTACAAATGTTTACGTATAGCAAATAAGAAATGGTAAAATCGTTAAACACTTAGAGTTTAACAAAAAGCAGTTACCACTTAAATGAAGATAATTGACCAGGGTGTCATTCAGTCAGCTAGGCATCTAAACTACTAGAAATATACTCGGTCATATAGTCACTTTGTCTAGTTGGACTAATACACCATGTACCTATAGTTTCCTCATTATCAGCTTGCAGGTATGTAGTTATTTATCCATTGGTATGTATCCATGTCTATTTAACTATATGTAGTCTTATATACATGTTCGCAGTATCGCCCCTTTGCGTAGATAGTTGTCATGATCTACTGTAAGTAATGATATAGTTTTTTTGGGTATACGTCCAATGGAGATTAGCTTATTCATACCTCAAGAAGAATTAACATTATTTTACTGAATTGGTAATCAACAGTTTAATACTATTCTCAAGTTATGCAGGTAGAAAGAACAGAAATAAATTTTATTATTTAGAAGCTGACGCTAAACCGACGAATATCCACGGGTGTGTTTGTGGTAGAGGGGCACTATCACACAAAACTAAATTTTTATGAATATGGAGCGCTATAAGTAAAGATTTGTTTAAGCAATTTTTTTCATTAGCAAGCAGAAAAAACTTACAAGTAAAACTGGACAAGATGAAAAATTAGTTAAAGAAACATGCCAAGTTTCTGGAAACTAGAGTGGTTATAAATTAAGAAATTACTCAAATATTGATATTGAATAAAATAAAATCAAGAGTAATTAAGCTAGAACAGTTTTAAGTATATTTTTAATTAATACTTCTTAAAATATTGATATGAAATGCAATAAAAAGTTCACGTTAGCAAATTTAATGTAGACAAAGGATACTTGGTGAAAATGTAAGAGCCATTATGGTAGCTATAGGGCACTGAAAAGTCTATAAGTAGAAATAATTGCAAAATGATACGACCGATAGTTAAATTTTTCAAAAAGTAAATTTTTTCTTTGCACATATATAAACAATTTTTTTAGATAAACATATAAATTTGAATTTATTGTGTAATTATATACCATTAGCTAACCATTCTTCATAATAGAATTTCATATAGAAACCGCTTTCTTACGCTTTTTTGTGAGTGTTGGTCGAGAACTTTTTCTCTTCCATTGGCTGATTTAAATCCACCTGCATTTATTTTGGATTATTTCGGCGCATATGGAGCACCTCCTCCGTTAAACTATTCAATGCAGTTTTTTATTCAATAAATTCAGCCTATTTATTAACTCTTTAGTTTTTCTAAATTATATTAAGCGTAGGGAACTTATAGGTTTCCTATACTGTGGAGTCAGTATATTTGAATTTGTTCAACTTACTTGACCGCTAATTTTCTCCCTATGATGGAGTCAATTTTTACTTAAATCAAACACTTACATAAATGTGGTATGACCAGAAAAATTTACGAGTATTCAATTAAATCAGATGACTCGTTATACTCTAAAAACGTGCGTTTCGCGGTATGCTCATCTCGTCCTCAGTAAGAATTGATAAGTTGTGCTCACATACCTGTCAAAATCAAGAAAGCTTGGAAAACTGCTGAGCATTATTTGAAGTCGCTCACCGGTGAAGTTGTTTCTCTCTTCGAGGAACCAATGTGCATCCGTTCTTCCTCGGCTTCGTCTACGCTATTTCTGTAAACTACTATTAGATTATATTCCACGATCCCATCTCCAGTTTGACGTATTCTCTTGTAGTAAGAGCATTATGTCATTTAGTGCATTTTTGGTTTTTAATAATAAAAATTACCGATATTTTTAAGGTCCAACTTCTCTGACAAAAGCAATATCGCAGTCGTTCACAACCTGAAACTTTATCATTAGCATTAAATTTTTCATTTAAATGTCTGGTAAATGATTTAAAAGAAATAATTTTGTGCGCGACTTAATTTTTCGCAATTTACTCATTCTTTCTTTGCTTAAAAATGGTAATTTTTATCCATGGCATATTTTCTCTACTCATTTGTGAGTATCTCTGTCTGTTGACGGTTCATCACATTGAATAAAAGCAATGCAGCAAGCGAGGAATTTCGATTAAATTGCCTCTTGTTTTCTTATACAAAATTAATTTCATGACAATTTCTGACGCCTTTATGATAAGTGTGCGTCACGTCTGTGTGGAATGTGACCATAAATGGTACTCAATCAGTGATTTATAATTAATTACAATCGCTATCCTTTTCTGTGAAACGGCACACAAAGCATGCCAATTTGTCTATAAGAACCATACTCATATTTTAGTTGTGTGTGTATGTGTTGAAGTGTGTGTAAATATAGCCTACACGCCTACCTCATCTTTTATAACACTGGGCATTAATTCATATTTTGGATAACAATGTAAATCATGTAACCTGCGATCTATTCTATGATTAAAAAATGGACAATTTATTACTAATTATATAAAACAGTGTAAATAATGCCAGAATAATGTATCTGAACGTTAGTGTGGAAATAATAAGCTTCATTAATTTGAATTTGAAATAAGTAAAGAACAGATACGAAATTACCTATTGAAAGCATCAGGTAATTTGGCAAATCAGACAGGTGGAAACTATTCCCGCTAAAAAGCTGACATGTTTCCTTTCATTTTTTCATACCATATAGTTAGGAACGAACTTAACATTGGTGTAATCTGATGAACCTTTTTTTCTCAACTAGTGCGTGCTTCGAAATGGCACATGTGCCTAAGTTTTTTTGTCCTGATTGAGATAGAAGCGCTTTGTTAAGGCCTTGATCTTCAGTATATTTTATGGTTTCCGAAAAATAAATTTACTAAATGGACTATATCGTCACGAACGTATTTCCTTATATTGACAAATTAAACATGAAATCGTCCACTATCCATTGCAAAATATTCAGTTTTTCTTTGTTATTTCAGGACATTTATATTGCTTTTTTTGAGATACATGAAGGAGAAATTTAAAAAATGCGTTAAAGGCCTAAGAACTTTTCCATATAAAAAGCAATATACTATTGATATTTGAATTGCACAGCATATTTTGAAAAGATGAGCTAAATTTAATCGCCAGTCAAGTGGTCATTAGTATTTGAATTTGGTAGAATTTGTGAATCGTTCTTTTATTTTCCTTTCTCTTAAGACTTTGCAAAAGCAATCAGGGGAGCGTCTCCGCGTGATAGGATGGTATCATTCACATCCACATATTTCGTTTCTTCCGAGTCACGTCGATATTCTTACTCAAAATAACTATCAAGCTATGGATCCCGATTTCATTGGGTTGATTTTGTCAGTCTTCGAAAGAGATAACAATCCGATGGTAAGTTGATCGTGAAGTTTAATAAATATGTAAATAATTTCTATTTCGCCACTTTATATGTATTTCTTCCACTTACTTTCCAACTAGTGGTTTATTTTAAATACTGTTTGTTGCAGAGGACTAATATATATGCAAGTATGTATTAGGTGTTGCGAACCTAGTAACAAATTAGTTCAGTTGTTATGGTCTGACGGTTTGATTTTTAGCATTATAATTCTCGTCCTGTTCTTAAATATGCAGCTTTTAATGACCACGTTTGAAATAATCATCAGAAACATTGTAATAAAGTGCAGGACATCAACATTGAAAGTTTAGGATAAAATAGTATGTATTTATAATTTATTACTTATATTTAGGGGTTGCTTAAGAGAACTTTTGCTTAGTATTATTTTCTTTCTGACATGTAGCTTATCGTAAAATGTAGTCGTGATGTGAAACAATAAAATCTATTCTTTTTTGTGTAGAGTTAGCCTTTCTTTTAGGTGTAACTTATTTGGAATTTCTAACAAACCACCTCCGATCTGTCATTAAACATCTGACACCGTGCCAATTGGAAAAATTATATTTGTTTCAAGTCTAATGGTAGGATTTTGATTATAGATATTTCCAGTATAAACTTAACTTTGCATCAGGAATCGAAAGCAATTTATCTATTAGATCAGTTTATTCCTTATTGTCCAGAAATTGGCCGCGGATGCGATACGAATCGGAGCACATTTGCTTCGGATATTATGACTCTATCCACTGCATCATTTGAATATCTGTATGTATGACTGTTCTAGAGCTCCATTCATGTCGAATCTTTTAATCAATGTACATACTTAGATTATTTTCGGACAAACGTTAATTTATTTATATATTTATCCAAAATTGCTAAGTGATGGAAGAGGAAGAGAAGACATTTGATTTTATGCCTAAACAGGTTATGCCTATATAAGTTTGTTATCTGCCGAGTCCTGTAGAATTGTTGCCTTTCATTGTTTAGGCATCAGATTTCATGTGGAATTATTTCTATGCTTACACGTACTGCTGTTTTTGTTGTGAATTTATTTATAATTCGTTCTTTTACTGTTTCATTATTGCAATTATTGTTCCAGTTGAGCTTACCATATGGGCTTGGAATTCATTAATTTCGATTGTTGACAAAACATGATATTTATTGATTTTACACTGAATTTACCACTTTTTCCTATAAAGTTTATGCTTCGTCAATTAAACTTGCTCATAAATTTAATTTTTCTGAGAGGTTTACCATGTTGCATATTTTCTATGGCATGTTTGATTGTTCCTTATGCTGGTTTCGTTTCAATTTTTTACATTATGCTTTTAGTAAGCACGTTGACATTTTATAAATTGAGTCGGTTTAACAGGATAGTAAGGCCACACTATTTGTATTCAAATAATAAGGTGAGCAAACAGGCAGTATGAACTGCGATAGGAAAGACTGATCTATTACTACTCTGATTTTACCTATTAACATTTCAATTTTTTAAATAAAACGTAAATTCGGTTTAACAGGAATTTACTGTGAAGATCAAAATTGTAACGAAAAACCAGAAAGTGGCTAAAAGTTAACAGAAAAAATCAAATGCGTCAGACACGAAATATAGATGAGGATAAACTTTTCCCTCAAGTACCGACAAGATTATAAGAATATTGTCGGTAGGAATGATTCAGGCACGCCGGGCGTCAGCTCAGAATTTTTATCGCTATCAGCTAAAGATTTTCTGCTGTCAACGGCTAAGTGTAAATGTGCACTGCTGAGCTCACACCTATTCATTTTCTGTTTTCTGCAACTAACTAACGATTCTGAAGTTGAGAATAAATAAGTTTCCGTTTTGTATATGATTTTGTGAAATTTCTTTCCTCTTAATCTCTGTCCAATTGTACGTGGACTAATGGCTAACTGTATGAATGTAGAGTCAGCGCGCAACACTCGGTGGCTTCCAGTCAATGAACGAAGTCGATCGTATCGATATAGATATTCGCCTGTTACCTCTGGAAGAAATGACATCAAGGTCCAAAGCCGTTGTGAGAATGTGTTATGATGCACTAATTAGCCTACCGTTATGCCTCGCAGAGGAGACCACATTGTCTAAACTTAACTCGTCGCCAGACAGTACAGAGAACAAGACTGCCAGTGAGTTTATCACTTTTTAAAATTATGTCAGCATTATACTACTATTATTATTAATTTTCCTTCACAGCATTACACCAACTCAATATTCGGCTTATTTAGTGCCCCACAACCGTGCATTTGGAATTATACGTGGCCTGTAAATGCACACTGGTTTATCTACTCCTGGTGGGAGGTTGAGACTTTTTATGACTTCACTTATTTGGCCTATTTGCTATGATAACCTGATAATGCTTAACAGGCACCGGTATAGCCCATTGCGCGATACAGGTACACAAGCCATCATTCTGACACCAAGGCCCAGGATTCAGCGAGTCCCTGAAAGTAATCGCGATGTTTAATAAACAGTAAATCTGATGGATTATTAAAATTTCGCGAACTTATTTTCATTAAAGTGTGTTAAATGACATTTAAATTAGTACTTTATTCCTAGATATCACTCAAATAAAAAAATACTTGCGCATGTTAACGTCGTTAAAATCTGTTTAGTACTTTATTCCTAGATGACACTCAAATAAAAACATTTTGCGCTGTCTTAACTCATCAAAATCTGCTTTACATTGCATATTTCATCATAATAATTTTATACAAGGATAAATAATAAAATAGGCTTATGGAGTAACAGGTATTGAAAATTCATGGTAATTCTAAATTCCGAGGAAATTTTGTATTCGGCTCAGGCTTGTTATTTGTGAAAAAAATTTTTGGTACTTTTTATCGTATATTATATACAATGTGTTGGCTTTACTGTCCTATTATCGAAGCCTTTTTATGAAGTTTACTTCATTACTGCTTGAATACGCATGCGTATTTTACTGTCCACTTATCCCACATTTCCTGATCAAATATATAGTACGTATTATGCATGTATAAATGAGATTATACCTTTCGTTTTGGTTTATTCTTCTGGTCCTTTTTGAACTCATTTGTTGCTATATTAGTTTGTATTTCTAAGGGATCTAAGTTAATTGATACAGTAGGATAACAAGGAATAAAGGGTACAAGTATCAAATTACCCTAAAATTAACTATGGTTAGTTACTTTTTTCCAGTAACCTATATGCTAATATTAAACCCAACGCACGTACTCTTATACAGGAGTGAGTTTCCTATTCTGATTCGTGCCATTATTTAGAGCTGTGTAACAAATCATACCTAGTGATTTTAATACCTTTGTTTGATATCTTATGTATTTTCTATTTATTTCAATAGCTTCCCTAATTAATCTTGTATATCTAGTACGACCATATATTGATATGCGTCAACGATTATCTAATTCAATTATCTCACGTCTACTGTATGCCGTGCAAGATGTGATGTATTAAAATTTCTATATTTACATGCGGTTCTGTGTTATAATGTTCTTACTTTAATTTGACGCATGCCTTCTCACACGTGTATGAGCTTGCAATCCTAACATGAACTTTAATAAACTTCTCGTGTGTCTAAGATATGGATTTTCTCTTTTTGATCGGGAAGTTTAGTGCCCAGAACGAGGGGTCTTTACACAATGGAATACTTTGAACAGGTAAAATAAATTGAACTACAGACTAAAAGACAGACGTTAAGGACGAATCGGCTGAAGTATAAAGGAGTTAAAAGTTTCAGTTTAACTGAAGCCATTAAACACCAAAATAACACCATTTGTTTCTCCAGATTAATTGATCCAGTATATTATAGGCTCGGAGTGTTCCTATTCTCCGTTCTCCTTACTTTTTCTTATTATCATGATGGTACCACAACGAACTGTGGCAACCATCGGCAGATTCGCCTAGTAAACCATTTCTTGTTCTTAAGGTAGAAAATTTTTTCAAGATATCACTACCTGCAAGGCTGGCTAATTTTGCCGATTGTCAGGCTGGTATTTTATGAATACAGACCGTCTATATGATTTTATTATCCTAAATAAATAATCTCGTCAGGTGACAACGTTACCGATTTGAACGTTGTTCTATATGTAGGCTTGTATGCTAATTTTCATATGCCATTAATCGCACTTTTAGACTGCTAGAGGTGAGAGCCGCATATATAAATTTGATTTCTATATATATATTCAATGCGGTTTGATCCTCGATAGTCAGTTTGCCGTCGTACTCTGATGATGATCATGGAAGGTCGAAACGCGTCAGTGCGTTGCGGCTGGCGGTGGTTTTGTTATGTTGTTCGACGACTGGTTAAATACAATGGGATTGGTGTTTACTTCAAGCTCGCAAACTTGATTTAAAGAATTGTTACCACCACCCGCGCAATCAATTATTATTTAAATTGTATTGCCTATATATGTATATGTGGCGAAAGCTGCAAACAGTTAATGTTCGTGACTGCATAGAAATTGTGCAGCCGACATTTCCAGTCAAGTCCAATGTATGCAAGACTGCTAGAGGTGAGAGCCGCATATCTAAATTTGATTTCCATATATATTCAATGCGGTTTGATCCTCGATAGTCAGTCTGCCGTCGTACTCTGATGATGATCATGGAAAGCCGAAACTCGTCAGTGCGTTGCGGCTGGCGGTGGTTTTGTTATGTTGTTCGACGACTGGTTAAACATAATGGAATTGGTGTTTACTTCATGCTCGCTTCATTTTTCTTATTTTGACGTTGATACGAATACCGATTTTTATTGGAATTACACTTCTAACTGTTGTCTGAAAACTTTTATTTTAACTGTGTTTCAATGAGCGAGCATGTAGAGGCGTTTTGAAACATTTCTCCAAATTTTTAAGGAATAGATTTACTTTTATACGATTACCATGTGTTAAAAATAAGCAAGTAAGCGTAATTTTGTTTGTTTGACTAAATAGATTAAAACAACATAATCTTTTGTAATATATCAACTGCTACTATTGGCTATTTCTGAAAATTTCTCTTTTTGATCGGTTTTTATTTCTTACATGAATGATTTTTCTTGATTTTATCTTACTTTTTCGGTTTTGCATAATTCGGATGTGCATTTTTTTTATTTTAAGAAAGGGTTTTCTTATCTATTGTTGATTAGTTGAAGATCCGCCACGAAAGCTTGATATTTTGAAGAAAAAATCCGGCGCTGATTTCAGTGTACCAACGTCATCGCCTTTCAAGTTATGGTTAGAAAGAGATGCAAATCAGGACACTTTTACGGCTATGAAATGTATGCTAGGTAAGATTTTCTGGTAGAATCATAAAACCATTCGCTTTTATGCATTATTGTAATGTTTAAACTGCTGTATAGTTTTAAACATATTAATCGCTAGCGACCTTATTCAAACTTTTAGCGTAACGACGTAACATCGAATGTACATTTTATTTTGTAATTTGTTCATTTATTTAATGTCTCTTTGGAGTATAATTCCCGTTTCCGTCGTTCTTTTGATACAACTTTATTCTGGTTGGAGCCGAAATATATTCTTATTGAATTAGTGTTCATTAGTTTACTATTACATACAGAAATTCCTTTGTATTTTTCCCAGTTTATAATCTGGCAATTCTCTACAGAGCGTAAAGCTAATTTGGTTTACCTATATGACTTCTTTAGGTGCTTTTAACGTCAACATATTCTCACCTCAACTAGTCGCATGGTTTCTCTGGCATAGAGCAGTTCTTAGTCGCGAAATGGAATTTCATAAACTCCAAATATAACGAAAGGTTCAATCTTCACCATTTCTTAGTAAAAAAGCTACATTACGTCCGCATTTATTTTTACGCTGTTCCGATGTTGTATTTCGCTACAAATTTTCTAACTTTTCTGCAATATTTGAATCTGGTAGAATAATTAAATTATAATCATTTCTAATTTCTTTCGGTTTAGATTCATTTTATTGCAATCTAAATTTTCTTTTAAACTCAATATTTTGCGGTGTGTAAGCATTCAGATTATCAATGCCGCGTTTTGCGTACGCGGGTAGTAGCTGTACACGGGCAGTTACACAAAGATCCGATTTGTCACTATTTCCAATTTTGTTTTGTCTTTGATCAGGTTGACTCATTTTTACTTCAATTGGAAATGCGGTTCTATCACATCTTTGTTTACTGGCGACGTTTCGGTGCCTACTTTCCAGCACCATCATCAGGCAACACAACACTGATCACAATAGCAGATTTAAGCAAATGTGGTAACCTCGTTCCAAAACCATTCTATTTATATATATTTGACTCAACACTATTTTAATCATAGGATTTGTCTCAGTAACTAAACTCAATATATAACTTGTTATAATTAGTAGACCAATCATTACCTCACCTATACCTCATCTCATCTCGTATGCAGAATATTTTAGGGGAGAGAGACAGTATCGAACCTTTTGTTATTTGTTATAACGGTATTGCTACTATGTCACGGTAATCAAAATTTTAAAAAATGCTAAAACTAAAACCTTGATTATCATATACTGTATTTTATTTAAAGCCGGGAACTCTAATGTATACAATGGTGTGTGAGGTATTGCGCACATAACAACAAACTAGTTCAGATATGGAGCAGCAAGTAAAGTAGATGGATGGAGAGTGAATGTTATATCGACGCTTAGGTGAACGATTAAAGAGAGAAAGATAGAGATAGCCTGGACAACTAACGTTTTTCAAAAAAACTAATCGTAAGCACAATGCGAAGTTAATCAACTTTTGGAAATAATTGCATAAGAATATTTGCTGATATGACTAAAATACTTCATTACACATATATCTAAATATAATATCGTAAAACCTTTATATATATATATAAATAGAGAGAGAGAGAAAAAGGACCATTGATAATTATTAAATATGAATAATTTCTATTCTTACTTTATATTTATTTATTACGTTAGTCACACCTTATATCAATATATAAAATACATGTCAATATGTATAAAAACATATATATGAATATAAGCAACAGTATGAGACTAACATACCTAATCCTATATATATATATATATATGTTTGCCTATTTCAAATTATTATTTTATTCTTTTCTTACTGTTTTTTTTTATTTACCAATTAATCAAATTGTATATTTATTTATTCACACCTTATATAAATATATAAAATACATATAAATATGTATAAAGACATATATATATAAATATAAGCAACAGTGTGAGTCATATATATATATATATATATATATATTATGTGTATCGAATAAATCTATCAATCTACCTATAGGCCTATCTATATATCCGTCTATCTATCACATTTTGGTTTCCTCTTAAGAGGATACATGGTAGCTATTAACCATGAATATCTTCTCTATGACTAACGTATTATACATTTATTAAGATATTCCTACCTTACATAAATATAGAAAATATAAGCGACAATGTAAGTCAAATGTGTCTTATCTAATGTTCTATCTACTAACCCTTGCTAAATCGGTATACCGTCTTTTGGAACATTTTTATTGAGAAAAATAAGTATATAGGAAATTGATATGGGTACAGATCATTCGCAATTAGTTTTCTATAAGCGAGGTTTTTTACTTAGGTTCCCACTTAATTCATGTTCCGCAGCCTCACGTTTTCTGACCATAGAAAATGCTTCATTAAATATTGGGCCCAATGATTTTTCTACCGATGTTACATTCATTACACCTTTTCCTGATTTTATTTCAATTGACTCTCTAATTCGTCTAGTTAATCTGTTGCGGTTGCATAACGCGATGCGTTTACATCCTTCCCAGTCTATTTCATGACACGTTTCCTTCGAATGCCTAGCTAGGTCTGATCTTTGAATGTGTCCATATTTGCAGGCTGTCTTATGTTCACCTCTACGAACCTTTATAGGTCGCATGGTTTCGCCTATATACATGAGATTACATTCTTTGCAAGGTATCGCATATACTCCTGATGTCTCGAGGGGTTCTACTCTTTCTTTTTGGTTGGGTAGTTTATTGCCAATAGTAAGCGATTGTCTTAAAACTGTTTTAATATTGTATTTAGCTGCTATTATTCTAATTTTCCTGCTCAATTTAGAATCAGGTAATACCATAATTTTGTGCTTATCCGGTTCCGTTTCCTTCTTTACTTTGTTTATTATATTATTGTTAAATCTCTGTAACATCTCATCTATTAATCTATCTATTATACTTGACGGATAGCTATTTAGTTTGAATATTTCTTTTAATCTCCTCATTTCCTTATCTCTATTTTCTATATCAACTATTCTAAGACTTCTTAATATCATGGATTTAAGAATGCCTATTTTCATTCCATATGGGTGATTTGATAAGAAATTAAGAAGAAGTCCTGAATAAGTCTCTTTTCTAAAAATATCTCTTTCCAATCTGGAACCATTCCGTTTTATTTTCACATCCAAAAAGGGTAATTCATCATTATTCTCTTTTTCCAATGTAAACTTTAATTCACCTAATTGGTTGGCTAATTCGAGGAATTTATTTAACTCATTATCACCATGATTCCAAATTATAAACATATCATCCAGGAATCTTACATACAAGTTTGGCTTGAGAGGAGATTTTAACAACAGATTTTTTTCAAAATAGTGCATAAAAATATTAGCAACCGGGACTGATAGTGGTTGTCCCATAGGGACACCTTTAACTTGTTTATAAAATTCATTTCTGAACTTAAAGTAGGTGGAGGACATACAAATATTTAAGATTTCCATAATACTACTTAACATCATTTTACTACCTTCTATTATCTCTGGGAACTCTGTTAAACAACGCTTCACACTTTCTAATGCTGCTTGTACCGGGACATTAGTATACATCGATACAACGTCCAGGCTAGCCATTCTATCATTATCATTCAAATTATATCTACTAATAATGTCAATAAAATGATATGTATTCTTTAAAGTATAATCTAAGAAATAAGTATATTTTCTAATTCTGTTGCATAGAAATTTAGACAATCTATACGTTGGTGAGTTTTGTACATTAACGATTAATCTAAGTGGATTCCCCTGTTTATGAATCTTCACTAGACCATAAACTCTCGGAGGGACTGTGTCACGTTGTATTAATGAATTCCCAAGTCCTGGTTCTAATTCCTTCGACTCAATCATTCTATTAATTATAGTCTTAACTTGTCCTTGTAACTTATCAGATGGATCTTTATTTATTTTATTATAGACCTCTAAATTATTTAATTGTTCATACACTTTCAATTCATAATCTGACCGGTTCATAAGTACCGTTGCACCACCTTTATCTGCCTTAAGGCATATTACTTTATTGGATAATAATTCTGCTCTTAAGCGTTTTAGATCATAACTCTGCTTGCATCTCACCTCTTTGTGCTCTAACACCGCTTTGGACACATCCAATTCAAACCTAGTCTTATCTTTGTCTGGGAGAAACTGGGCAATCTTAACTGTTTCTGTAATTATCTCATTCCTAGGTACGTAATCAATAGGGATCGCAGTATTAAGTCCAAGATTAAGAATTTGTTTTTGGTCTTCCTTGAGATCCATTCTCGATAAATTAACTAAACGTTTGGACATGACCTCTTCAATTCTCTTATTTCTCAAAGGGCAATTAATTCCCAATTTTGCTAGTTTTTTTTCATGCCTTTGTCTAATTTTTTTAATTTCATTATCCCTCGTTTTGTCTGTGAAATCTTCAATATGTTTGAAATCCAACATACATAATCTCGCCAGTAATATGGACCTTATTTTTGTCTTCTCTCTAATCAGTTCAAATTTACGTTTGTTTAGTTTATTAATCGATATTTTTATTAAATGTAAACAAAGCTCATGTTTAAGAGTATTTCCTACTTTATCCAAAACGAATGAAAGTTTAAATCTAAAACATTTCGGTATAACATTAAATTTTAAACATTTATTAAGGAACGAGGTATTTTCCACTTGCCTAACAATCTGCATCTTCTTCCGCTTGTACTGATTCATAAGTGTGACCACTGTCGCATCATATTTGATCCTCAAGAAGGTTTTGAAGTTAATATTTTGCGGTGTGTAATCATTCGGGTTCCCAATGCCGCGTTTTGCGTACGCGGGTAATAGCTCTACACGGGCAGTTACACAAAGATCCGATATTTCACATTTTCCAATTTTGTTTTGTCTTTGATCGGGTTGACTCATTTTTACTTCAACTGGAAATAGATAGATTAATAGATGAGATGTTACAGAGATTTAACAATAATATAATAAACAAAGTAAAGAAGGAAACGGAACCGGATAAGCACAAAATTATGGTATTACCTGATTCTAAATTGAGCAGGAAAATTAGAATAATAGCAGCTAAATACAATATTAAAACAGTTTTAAGACAATCGCTTACTATAGGCAATAAACTACCTAACCAAAAAGAAAGAGTAGAACCCCTCGAGACATCAGGAGTATATGCGATACCTTGCAAAGAATGTAATCTCCGGTATATAGGCGAAACCATGCGACCTATAAAGGTTCGTAGAGGTGAACATAAGACAGCCTGCAAATATGGACACATTCAAAGATCAGACCTAGCTAGGCATTCGAAGGAAACGGGTCATGAAATAGACTGGGAAGGATGTAAACGCATCGCGTTATGCAACCGCAACAGATTAACTAGACTAATTAGAGAGTCAATTGAAATAAAATCAGGAAAAGGTGTAATGAATGTAACATCGGTAGAAAAATCATTGGGCCCAATATTTAATGAAGCATTTTCTATGGTCAGAAAACGTGAGGCTGCGGAACATGAATTAAGTGGGAACCTAAGTAAAAAACCTCGCTTATAGAAAACTGGTTGCGAATGATCTGTACCAATATCAATTTCCTATATACTTATTTTTCTCAATAAAAATGTTCCAAAAGAGGGTATACCGATTTAGCAAGGGTTAGTAGATAGAACATTAGATAAGACACATTGGACTTACATTGTTGCTTATATTTTATATATTTATGTAAGGTAGGAATATCTTAATAAATGAATAATACGTTAGTCCTAGAGAAGATATTCATGGTTAATAGCTACCATGTATCCTTTTAAGAGGAAACCAAAATGTGATAGATAGACGGATATATAGATAGGCCTATCGGTAGATTGATAGGTTTATTCTATACTACATAATATATAAATATATACGGACATTAATCATTTTAGACATTACCACTAAAATTATATATTTATTTAAGATGCTAATATATATATATATATATATATATATATAGACATTTAACTCACACTGTTGCTTATATTTATATATATATATGTTTTTATACATATTTATATGTATTTTATATATTTATATAAGGTGTGAATAAATAAATATACAATTTGATTAATTGGTAAATAAAAAAATACAGTAAGAAAAGAGTAAAATAATAATTTATTAGAAATATGCAAACGTATATATATACATATTTATAGATAGGATTAAAGATATTGGACCCACACTGTTGCTTATATGTATATACTATATATATATATATATATATTATATATATATATATATATATACGGACATTAATCATTTTAGACATTACCACTAAAATTATATATTTATTTAAGATGCTAAATATATATATATAATATATATATATATATATATATATATATATATATATATATATATATATGACTCACACTGTTGCTTATATTTATATATATATGTTTTTATACATATTTATATGTATTTTATATATTTATATAAGGTGTGAATAAATAAATATACAATTTGATTAATTGGTAAATAAAAAAACAGTAAGAAAAGAGTAAAATAATAATTTATTAGAAATATGCAAACGTATATATATATATATATATATATATATATATATATATATATATATAGATAGGATTAAAGATATTGGACCCACACTGTTGCTTATATATATATATGTTTTTTATACATATTGATATGTATTTTATATATTAATATAAGATGTGCATAACCTAATAAATATTTATTACTAATGTACTATATATATATATATATATATATATATATATATATATATATATGATTAGGGATGTTGGTCTCACACTGTTGCTTATATTCATATATATGTTTTTATACATATTGACATGTATTTTATATATTGATATAAGGTGTGACTAACGTAATAAATAAATATATAATAAGAATAGAAATTATTCATGTTTAATAATTATCAATGGTCCTTTTTCTCGATATATATATATATATATATATATATAAAGGTGTTACGATATTATATTTAGATATATATGTATATAGATATAATGAATTATTTTAGTCATATGAGCAAATATTCTTATGCAATTATTTCCAATAGTTGATTAACTTCGCATTGTGCTTACGATTAGTTTTTTGAAAAACGTTAGTTGTCCAGACTATCTCTATCTTTCTCTCTTTAATCGTTCACCTAAGCGTCGCTATAACATTCACTCTCCATCCATCTACGTAACTTGCTGCTCCATATTTGAACTAATTTGTTGCTATGTGCGCAATACCTCACACACCATTGTATACATTAGAGTTCCCGGCTTTAAATAAAATACAGTATATGATAGTCAAGGTTTTAGTTTTAGCATTTTTAAATTTTGATTACCGTGACATAGTAGCAAAACAGTTATAACAAATAACAAAAGGTTCGATACTGTCTCTCTCCCCTAAAATATTCTGCATACGAGATGAGATGATGTATAGGTGAGGTAATGATTGGTCTGCTAATTATAAAAAGTTATATATTGAGTTTAGTTACTGAGACAAATCCTATGATTAAAATAGAGTTGAGTCAAATATATATAAATAGAATGGTTTTGGAACGAGGTTACCACATTTGCTTAAATCTGCTATTGTGATCAGTGTTGTGTTGCCTGATGATGGTGCTGGAAAGTAGGCACCGAAACGTCGCCAGTAAACGAAGATGTGATAGAACCGCATTTCCAGTTGAAGTAAAAATGAGTCAACCCGATCAAAGACAAAAAAATTGGAAAATGTGAAATATCGGATCTTTGTGTAACTGCCCGTGTACAGCTATTACCCGCGTACGCAAAACGCGGCATTGAGAACCCGGTTTATTCTCTTGTTTATTTTATTATGAACACAAACTATTTTATTTTAAGGTGGCTATAATCTTTCTTTTTTATTTTAAATAAATTCTTTTATTCTTTTTGGTTGTATGTGAGGTGTAAGCTAATTTTAAAAAAAACACCATTTTACTGTTTAATCTTTATTTCATACTTCTCTTTCTAGAGGGCTAATTTCGCACTATTATTTGATTGCCTTAATACATCAATTTCCTTGTTTAATTTATTAAATAATACAACTGTTTTCTTATTCGTAACCGGTTTCTTGAATATTTTTACATATTATTTCACTTTATTAATTCTTCCTTATTTTGTAATACGTCTTAGTCAATAACATTTTTCAGCTAATTTTTATTTATTAATCTTTAGTGTAATATAATCTATGTTTCACGATTAAATGTGCGAATTCGACTTATAACTATGGATAAACAAGTTAATTACACCTGTGCTAGTTTTGTTCACTTATTGAGAGAGTTTCCTGCACGAACTGCAGTTTTTTGGTTTGTGAATTAATCTTACTTAAATAATTGTAACATATATCACAAACTAAATCTAACTTTTAAATAAATGCTTTGCGCGACTGGAAATTGAATAATTACCGAACGCTTTTTTAGCGAAACAACGTTTTTAGTCACACTTTCCACACTTTGACACCGTATATTTCGGAATCATATTCTGTGCTTCTTTGTCAATAACAATCCCGTGGCACAAAAATATTTTACAAGTGTTAATGAAATTTGGTACTCATCTTAATATTGGGACATTTTTTCCGTATCCTGAGCCTACAAATGACACTGTTGCTCGGAATATAGTTCCGAAGATTTCGGTATCAAAATGTGGGCAGTGGACATAAAATCCTTGTTTCAAACAACATGGTTCTAACTTTCATGTGATAATTTTTATTCGTATAAATTACCAGAGTATTACTCTCGCATGAAAGACTTTTCTTAAATGCAGGCAACACTTAACATTTAATTGTTACCATCTATGTATGAAGATGGCATTGTGAGCATACATATAATTTGGTACAGTTAGGCACATAACAACTAATAATGTGACTACTATCTTCAAGTGTAAATTTTGTTGATTAAGTCGTTTGTATGCATTTGTAATTTAAAATGAAAAATTAATCGTGTATTAAAGTATAAAATTACTATGCGGCAGGTATATAACACAGATTTGAAAAAGGCCATTCAATTTTCGCGAGAACAGAACAAAATCCTATATATAAGCGTAAATTTGTTATAAAGCAGATATAGAAACCGCAGTTAAAACAGGCCATTTTATTTACACTCTAATTCAACTTGATTACAGTATCTAGCATGTTTTATGGTCCAGTAGGACAAGAAATGCGGATTTCGTTGAAATAACTACATTTATCATAATAAATCTAACAAGAAGCTTTTCAAAACATTAAAATTTGCAGATCTCTATCTGGAACACCAAAGCTAGACAGCCGTAACTAAAAATAAACAGTGGGATATCCGCTTGGGATTTCTTTCTATTCATCATATTATATTCATATCACTCCTCAAGATATTAGGTACTATCCAGACATATTAATCTAGAAGCAAGGATGGAACATTTCTGTGAGAAGATTTAGAAGAGAGGCATTAGGATAACGTTATAATATCGGCTAGACATCAAGGCTTAGTCGGATTTCCGATTTCTGCAATCGGTTGGAATTTAAAATAAGTTGGCTGCAAAATAAGCAAAAGCCTATACTGAACAGAAATTTTATATTATCTGTTTCATAGCTTAGTTTCCCTCATTGTGCATGTGAATTTATATTTTTCTTGATGTAACGTGCTGAGCAAACGTTTCGTTTTGAATTGGTCAATTTTTAACCAATAATCGATTTACGTCTGTGGGCATTATCTTCTTAAATTATTCTCCGGTTTGTGAAAAAAAATGAATCGTCAAATGACATCCATCGCATTATAATCTTATAATTTTATCAGTATTCAAGTCAATTATGGCGAGTCAATTCTCAATAAGGGCGAAACCGGTATACTGGATGAATTGCCTTGTATACATTATACAATTTATAGTTTATACAGACAAATTTATGTACTTAATGGGTCAGGTGCTTATATCAAGACCGAAAACTTGATTATGGTAATTCTTATCATCGCCCGCGCAACCAATGTTCGTTTAATTATTTTGGTGAGCGTGGGAGAAATATCTAGACGGAACGTGAATAACTGCCAAAATGACCCATCATTATACTGCGCAAAATGCAAAAAAATATATCAGTATATACCTTCCTTTTTTTCTTCAATTTTGATCACATTGTGATTATTGCTATTTTAATAAACAAAGAGTTAGATGGAACAAATTTGCCATTGTGTATTTAGATAAAAATTAAATGTACAATTACTGGGAGTAAAAGTTTTACGTATTTAAAACGTATTATATATTTGTGAATTGGGCTTGCGTAGCTAGATACAATTATGAACATATAGGCAAATAAGGTTAGAAAATCGACGCAAACTTATCGTGAATATTAGCTATACATCAGCAGGAGCAGGTAATACTTCCCAAACCAATAGTTTCCTTGATCAATTAATCTGGATCACAAATCTCTTGCATTTCCTTATTCAGCTCTACATGCTACGGGTTAGGAGAGAAATTGAGGCTATATCAAATTTTTAAAAAAACACGTAATAATGGGGCAAAACCTGTTACAAAATCTTTTTCAGTATCCCGATTTTATCTCAATTAACATGTCCCAAGAACCGCATATCTAGGAAATAATTGAAATATTCTAAGTTCATCGTATTTAAAAAATACTATTATATAACTATTTCCAATCCAATGTGCCCTCATTCAATACACGTTTCATTTCATAGTTTAGCTTAAAAGCCTCTATGCGACTAGCTATTCACATAGAGAACTTTCTCATTTCTATAATTAAAGTTAAATATATTAAAGTCTTTATACATTTCACAGGTAGTAACTGTTAATATATAGACGTTGGATTCACGTTGAAACAACAAATCTGAAAGCAATTAAAAATGCGTATTTCTGTCGGCGAAAAGCTGATTTTAATTGTTTGATTTTAAAACTTATTACATTCTGCAAATATACGCAGATTCTGTATAATTAGTAGAAAACGATTTATTTTATACTTTTTCATGAAGATATTACGAGAAATTATTGTGCTTAACACTTAAATCCAATGGTTCTTCTTGTAGATGAAAATTCCACAAAATTATGATCACGGTAAGACAGAATTTATGAAGATTATTTTCCAGACAAATGAGCGAATATATACTCAAGCAGAGTGAACATAAACATTTTATGCGTTTTGTTTCTTGTCTCTTTGTAAAGTGAGTTTAATGCTGTTTGATGCACTCTGAACTTCGATTTTTACAGCCTAGATTTTATGGACAACCATAAATTACATAACTTAATAAAACATGCATAGCGAATGGTCAATGCATATGTGTATAAATCTGCGGCATAAAGTCAAAATTTAATGAAATTCAGCGAACAAATTTGATGTATTGAAGCTTGGATTCAGTCATATTCAATGAATAACTTTGCTTACTTAATGTGGAAGAGACAAATCTCACAAAAATCTGTATGCTGCTGAAAGCGGACCTTTTGTCAATTACATTTTGGGCAATACAGCAGAAGATTGAACTCACACACGTCGAGGTGGATGTCTGCCTATTGTCAGCAATGGAGTTATATTCTGTTTACACTTATATCTAAACAACTTTGTTCTAATTGCGCAAATCTCACATGCAATGTGCATAAGAAGCGAAACATAACACGTGCTGTCATATTAATTTTCTATACGTATTTAACTGTTGTACAATGAACGTGAAAGAGCCGAAAACCATTACCAGCAATGAAAATCATGTTAACGAAGTTACGTAACATAGCTTCAAGCCTGCAGATCGAAATTTAAATGTTAAAGTTATTCTTTTGGTGATATAGGATTAATTGAATTTGGCAATACAGAAAATATACCTTATTTTCACGTTATGTAGATAATTTATTTTCTCCAGTTTATGTGCTAAACTTGTCTTTATTTTTATGTTTATCTCTAAATTCAATAATGAAAAATGAAATAAATGATAAATACTGCTCTTTCTGGAACGGTCTACCAGAAGAACCAACAAAAACGCTATACTATTGTGCAAAGTTATTCAATGCGAAGCTCCAGTCCTGATCGTCGAGATGATTGCAGTTCTGATGTGAGCAATTCACAGCTTACTGGAAATTATCCAGCCACTGGTTCGATGGTGCATTTAAAAAATTGCTCGTCTACTGCCAGGGTGTTTGGATTAGCCAGTCAACCAATTAACTATGACATATCGAACCAGCGAGTAAGCGGTCATTCAGGTAATTCATTTCAATCATTTTCAAATTTTACTTGTACCAGTGGAAGGCAACTGGCGAAAAACAACACACCATGCAGTTTGTCAAGCAGTAATTGTGTTTTCCAAGATCAATTTTCTCCTAACGGTGGAAGTCCTATCATCAGTATTATATCTGATACCCCAAGGAACAGCATAATTCGGGGAAACTTTCAGAGACAACCGCGAACTACAGGTAATAACTTACCGGTGACCACATTAATGCTGTCTAATAAAGCGACAGGAGTGGAAAAATGTTCGTCAATATATCGTCATAATCAAACAGCAAATAATTATCTCAATTTACCTTTTGATACAGCAAGTGTGACTAGGAAGGTATCTTCCACACACTTGGGTTCACAAAAGCCTGTTCTGCGGCGCTGTAATACAGAGGATCCACCTGGATATTCAGGAGGTATGCCAAGTCACGCAGACGGACTAGGTTTGAAAGAAGGTGCAGTTGAGAGGAATTCGGAACGAGTAGGATGCGGCAAAAGAACGCTAAGTTCGCGTCGTAACCACACACCAATATCGTCAGATTTGCCTGGATGTTTAAGCACAGCACGAATGCATCATTTTTCTTCTGAGGCAAGATCTCGTCGTCAGAGTAGCAGTAATTCGTTAGAAACAGCAAGGCAATGTCAATTACATGGTACTGAGCAATCGCAAAACGAGGGTTTCGCTGAAATGACTGACGGTAATGCGAATTCGCGACGAAGTGTGGTTGGACAAGTTACATACGCATCAGTGGCAAATTCAGCAAATGTGACTTCTGTTAACCAGGATAAGATGTCACATAAACCAAATTCAATACGACAGACCGTTTTCGGGAATAACAGTAGCATTGGATATGATTTTGGTAATCACGTGGCAGGTACAAACAACGGGGTTGTTCAATTGAACTTACCGAGTGAGCCACCCAGACCACCCATACCGATACCACTATCTTCTAGCGAGTTTTCAGGTTTTACATCGTTCGAAACAACCACTCAATCTACGTCCAGATATCCCTTAGGTTTGCCTCTTTCCAAAGAGGCTTTAAGCGCTGATGATCCGGATCTAGTTTTCTATAAAGTGAAGGTACTTGGAGCGGATTCAGTTGGAAAAACTTCACTGTGCCAAAGACTGGCTCTCCTTAATGTGGAAGGAAGTTCAGACCTAGGTAAGATTTTATATTTTGATAAAAAAATTTAATTCTGATTCGAGTGTCAAATAACAAACTTGACCTCTCGATTGAACAAGAACATTCACTTCAGCATTTGACGGGTTCTTCCTTTCTTTCGCGAACATGACATCTTTGATTATGATTGACAAAACGTCTAAAATAGCTGAAAAAACCGACAGATCTTCAGCAAGATCATTCATACATAGATGGGAACCAATTTAACAATAATTGATTGCGCGGGTGGTGGTAACAATTCTTTAAATCAGGTTTGTGAGCTTGAAGTAAACACTAATTCCATTGTATTTAACCAGTCGTCGAACAACAAAACAAAACTATCGCCAGCCGCAACGCACTTACGCGTTTCGACCTTCCATGATGATCATCAGAGTACGACGGAAAACTGACGATCGAGGATCAAACCGCATTCAGTATATATGGAAATCAAATTGATATATGCGGCTCTCACTGTCGTACTCTGATGATGACCATTGAAGGTCGAAACGCGTCACTGCGTTGCGGCTAGCGGTAGTTTTATTATGTTGTTCGACGACTGGTTAAATACAATGGGATTGGTGTTAACTTCAAACTCACAAACTTGATTTAAAGAAAGGATAGTTGGGAACCGTTGCGATTACCTAAGTCTGAATTACATTTTCAGTAGGAGTTTGACGTAAAATTTCCTAAAAACTTTTAATTCATTAATCTATTCTTTGGGAACATTAAATTAAGGATTGACCATTCTTTGCAAATATTACGATTCAGCTTGACTTGAAATAGTGTAAACTTAATTTTTGTTTAATGATAATGATCATACGACAATTTTAATAATACGTAAAACTTTTATTATCGCTATTAACGTTAGGGACAATAAGATGTATTAAATTGTGTATTAGGCGTTACGCAATTCGTGTAGGAGCTGTGCCGTCCATTTGCACTACATTACGCAACAAAATATATAGTGGACATAGAGTGCAATACCGGCTCCTACTGATGTGTCGTCAGTAAGCACGAAACGAATTTGCATGAGATTATAGTTTCCGTTCATGCTGCCTTTGGTTTATCCTTCTGGTCACAACTGAACTAATTTGTTACTAGGTTCGCAAAACCTAATACATACTTGCATATATATTAGATCTTCGCAACAAACAGTATGTAACTGTAATATATTGAATTGAATGATGTCATGCTTACCGCGAAATGTGATAACTGATATCGATGAAGGCCAGAGTGTTTGGTTGAACTGGAGTAACAGGTGTTCGGAAATTGTTGTAATTCTCAATTTGGGTGAACTTTAGCATAAATTTATATCCATCAGGTTGGTATCAGGTACCGACTCGGAAACCATAATGTTAGTATCCGGTACTCATCGATTTCAAAAAGGGAATCAGTTACTAACACAATAGCCATAGTGTTAGTATCCTTTACAGACTTCTGGTCATATTTGAACTAATCTGTTACTAGGTGCGCAACACCTAATAAACATTTGCATAAATATTAGTTCTCCACCACAAACAGTATCTAAATGCTTTAACTTTTTCTTATAATTTTAGATTTTGGAAATAATTTAAATTGATGACCTCAATACTATGTTATGGATTCTTTAGTCGGTGTAAAATACTCATGGAATAAATTATATTAAGTTTATTTGAGTAATCTTTAATGAAATAAATTTGAATCAAATTTAAATACAGGTAAAATATATAATAACCTAATGAATATGATTAACTAATGACGCTAATCGAAAATCATGTAGAAAATATGTTTTTTGTCAAATGTAGCAAATCAAATACAATTTTAAAAACCTGTCTCAAAAGCTGATATAGATATTAACTTCCCATTGGTGGAAGAGTAACAAAATGTACTTACGTGCACAAGAAATTCACAGTTTTCGGCCGATATATATATATATATATATATATATATATATATATATATATATATATATATATATATATATATATATATTCTTTATAATGTCCATTGCCTTTCAATATTAAACAGTATAGTTCTAATTAGGAAGAAAAAACATTAATAACAAAGTGTTTAAAGGCCATTTATTTCGTGAATACTAATCATCGCTCTACAATCATCCATTTATATACATTCTAGGTTTTCAATTGATTATGCTAGTGGTAACAAATGTGACTCGCTTTTACTTCTATTTCTTGTTTTGGCTGGTTAGTAAATGTGTATGCGTTTGTGTTTGTGTGTGCCTGTTTGCATGTAAAAATCATTCTCGCTGTATTACAAAGTGATATCTGAGATCTGGTTATTATTGTTTTGATGGCTTGAGAATTAACCATTTGTGCGCATTGTTCGCTGTTACATGTGCGAGTACTATTTTTCCCAGTGTAGTTTATTGTTTCATCTTGTTGCGCAAATGTTTGTTCTGCACATAGTAACTGCGCCAGTGTGGATTGCAGTGTTGAACGCTCATATTGTTTGGAAACTTCTGTCACCGTATGCGCCTCTGTTATTTCCACTTCAGTTTATTGCCAATACCATTGAATTATTGTTGATTCTAGTCAAGGGCTTGTATGGTCTTGCCTGGATACTAGTAGATTGTTGTTGAATTTTGTTATTCTTGGCCAGTTGATTAGAATATTATGTTGATGAAACTTTTGAATATTAAGGTCTGGTGCTTGTTGTTTTATATAAAGGGCTTCATAAATAAATAATAATTTTTCTGATTTTGCTTTATGTAGAATTGTGAAATTGGTCAAATTATCTGGGTGACCCGTTGCTAATATATGGTCGGAAATAGCTGATTTTCCTGACGGTGCCAAACCTTTGTTAATCAAATTCTGTGGCAAATGTTACTGGATTCTGTTTATCAATTGCTTCTTTACCTTTACACGCAAACAGGCACACTCAAACAAAAACGCATACACACTTACCAACTAGCCAAAACTAGAAAAAGAAGTAAAAGCGAGTCAGATTTGTTACCGCTAGCATAATCAATTTAAAACCAAGAATGTATATAAATGAATGATTGTAGAGCGATGATTAGTATTCACGAAATAAATGGCCTTTATCCACTTTGTTATTAATGCTTTTTTTCTTCCTAATTAGAAAAAAAATATGTTACCTAAACTTTACTCCAAAATTAAAAAAAAAGTACCTAATAAATAGCTTAGATAAACAAAGATAAAACAGGTTTACTGAACACACTTTCGAATATGAATCAGAATATTTAAAGATAATCTTACCAGTGAATAATTATCATAAGAAAATATTATCTAGTACCATTAGAGTCCACTCTCCTCGCGTGCTAGGGGATAGCAATAGAAAAGTTAAATCGAAACTACCTTTCCCACGTGATATTCCATCATATATAACCACTAATATATTAAACTATATAATGAAAACGAACTTTAAAAATTCCATGCAAAATGACCTGGTTAATACAAAAAGTGTCATTTGTCAGACTGCCGAAAATAACTGTCAACTTTCTCCAGACATCATACTGTTAATTTATATAAACGGTCAGTGATTGCACGGGCGGTGATTAAAATGTTAAAAATCAAGTTTGCATTCTTGATATCTCATTATACATACATTTTTCTGTATAAACCAAGCATTGTGTAATGTAGAAAAATAAAATCATCCATTAGACCGGTTTCGTCCTTATAAGTACTGTCCATAATTTTGCTACTGATAACGCTCGAACCTGGGCACGTCTGCTTCTGAGTCTGCTACTCTAACCACTATGCCACCCTACCACACTAGAAGACAATTCATCCAATTGACCGGTTTGTTTTTATTCCGGCAGGATGGTTCACTAGTTAGAGCAGCAGACTGTGATGCGGATATGCACAGGTTCGAGCCCTGACCGTGGAAATTTCGTCTTTCCTTGTATGCGTGCTTTTGTTTAAGTTATTCTATGCGTAGTTCACGCAACCAGCGGGAACTATGTTTCTTATTGTCATTTATAGAGGTTAACGCGTGATTTTACTTAATTCTCTCAAGGCTTTTTTGTAGCTTACAACTAAACTGGCCTTTACGTATTACGCACTGTTTTAAACGTGTGCGGAGCTGATCTCAAACTGAGTGGACAAAAGTAAAACTAGTAAATATAATTCAAGAGCATTTGGCCAAGAACTTTAGCCAGAATGATGAAACCCCATTCACCATATAAACTTCATTTAAACCCACTCCATTGGGGCAACATATCAGCGCAGTAAAATTTGATATTCTACAAAAGGTTTAAAATTAGAATCAGCTATGTATCTAATTGTTTCGTGCTTGATATTTATTTCTTTTACAGGTTTACATAAATTATGAAACTCAAAACTAGAAGATAGTCATTAAAAATTATGTCAATTTTATGAGTTTGTACCTTATTTAGAAACTTAAAATGTGTTGCAGGACAATACAATTTTTCGGTCCATCAAATTCTAGATCCAAGTAACAAATGAAACTCTCATCAATCCCAAGTTCTGGCGATTTCCATTTCACGCTTTCTTTTTTGACTGACGCCGTTAGGCTGTCATGTATTTAAATTTCTATAAAGAATTTAAGGCAAGTTGATTTCTAATTGTGAGCTCCAACTTTCAATTTAACTAGAATTTAAATTGAAAAAGAAAGAAATGAGCAATGATATCTAGTTATGAGAAATTCTCACCAAAAAACTAAAAGTAAAAATCTATTAAAAATATCTTTAAATTTTTATAATACAATAATTGATCATACAAGAATTAATATTTTTATTTTCAAATATTTTTTAATTACCAGATCAAATAGAATCACAAATGTTCACGTTTCCGCAGTTCAAATAACTCATGCACATTCATTTCGTGCTTACTGGCGACTCATCAGTAGGAGCCGGTATTACGCCCTTTAATCACTATATATTTGGGTGAAGAATGTGGGATAATAGGACGGTACAATCTCCTAGGCGAATGTGTAAACCTGCAGTAGAGTAGCTAACATCGTATAGTCTCAGTTGTGACCAGATGGATAAACCAAAGACAGCATGAACGGAAAAATAAACCTCATGCACATTTAGACAATATGCGATGTTAGCTACTCTACTGCAGGTTTACACATTCGTCTAGGATATTGTATCGTCATATTATCCCACATTCTTTCCCCCAAATATATAGTGGTTAAAGGGCGTAATACCGGCTCCCACTGATGAGTCGCCAGTAAGCACGAAATGAATGTGCATGAGGTTACACTTTCCGTTCATGCTGTCTTTGGTTTATCCTTCTGGTCACAACTGAACTAATTTGATACTAGGTTCGCAACACCTTATACATACTTGCATATATATTAGTTCTCCGCAAAAAAAACAGTATTTAACTGTTAAAATAACTTCCATGTATGAGCAAGATGAAATTGCTCTTTATATATTGTCGAATATTGAGTGAGCAATACATTTATCTGAAGGGATATTAAAGTTTCTCCAAATTCGATGGGTTATCACTTGTCTTCTATAAATAGTGCTATTTGGTGCAAAACGCGAAATGTAAATATTCTATTGTTAAATTTATTTTTGTCGGATTTTATTATTTTCGGATATATATACATACACATAAATATACACACTAATATATATATATATATATATATATATATATATATATATATATATATATATATATATATGTTTGTGATAGAAACTAAACATCGCATACTTCAGCAAATTATATGCGACAATTAAATTGAGTTTTTCTTTATTTGGCGCTTATTAAAAGTTAGCGTGAATTAGTGCTACAGGAACTCAAATAAATGCACAATTGTTTCAAATAAATGCAAAATTGTTTCAGTACTTATGGTCAAACTTTCTTTCAGGTGGTGCTTATTTGATATCGATTTTTGGTTTAAGTTCCCACTCGTTACCCACGATCTGTCATTGTAGAACAGGAACAGGGCTTCTTAGAGAAGTAATATTGTATTGAAACGTTATGAGCGGGTTTTATTATGCCTTATTTATCAGTATGACATTAGCATTGAAAGAGTTAAGAAATAAAAATCATCATGAAGCCTGATTTAGTCTTTGCTAGGAAATTATCAAGTAATTGTCAGAAAACGCCGCGAGCGAGTTACAAACTGTCACACATTTGCCTCAGATTCCTGCAAATCATCACCTATGCCGCCTGAATCACAAACAAAGTCAGTTTATCTTTTATATCAAGTTGTTAAATGAACTTGATTGCGCAGGTGGTGATAAAAAATATTTTATCAAGGTTGAGATCTTGATATAAACACCTATTCCATTATGTACATACATTTGTCAGTATAAACTAGGCATTGTGTAATGTAGAAAAGGCAATTCAATCAGTAGATCGGTTTCGTCCTTATTGGAAACTCTTCACGTACTTGCCAGAATTTGCCGCAGACGTGTCCAGGTTCGAGCACTGTCTGCGAAAAATTCTAGACAATACGTAACGAGTTCTCAATAAGGACGAAACCAGTCCATTGGATGAATTGACTTTTCGACATTATAAAATGCTTAGTTTATACTGAAATATGTTTATACATAATGGGACATGTGTTTATATCAAGATTTACACCTTGATTTAAAAAAAATATACTAAGTATGCTCTCAGGTGTATAAGTAAAAATTTTTTGTGGTGTGCGGATTATGTGGCACGGTGAACGAAGTGTGAGAAATTTCAGCAAATATGCCTCGGTTCGTGTCCTCGGTTCATGTCCTCGTTGCGTAAATTCTGGCATATACCTGATGAGTGCCCAATGTTCGCGAAAGCGGCCTACTTAATTAATTGTGTTTGCGATTTCATGCACATTTTTGTTTAAACAGTAGGCACATATAACATTTTTAGCAAATTTTATCAGATCATATTTTTTTGGTCACAATAGCTTAACACATGTTATTTTTCACATGTATATGTTATTATTAGGCAGTCATCCCCTGGGTAAAAAGTAAACTTCGAAATATTTAAACTGTTATCCTTGTTAATAGGCTAAAATGAAAAAAATGGGCGTCTTCAAAATTAGCCGTTTAAAATAATTTTTAATGTAATTATATGAGAATTTTTACCATACCATTTATATTTTTTCACTTATTATCTTTACATGGATTATTCGCCATGACAAGTTGGTGCAGTCGAGATAAGTGACAGTAAAATGCATAAAGTAGAGGTTAATTTCCCGGTAAATTTTAATATTTGTATGGTATGTATACGGAAGTATTACTCTACTCAACTCATTAAATAAGTTTATTAAACGTTCCCGATTTTCTATCATTACTTGATGTATTGCTGTAGGTTTTCGGTAAGCAGAGAGTCTCAGCATACTCCGTCTGATATCAATTATATTTAAACTCTTGTTACTTGGCTTAGGTAAATTTTATCACCGACCACTAAACTAGAATTTGTAGACTGTCTAAAATTTAAATCTCTTATTAATGTAAATAATTAGGAATACTTAAAATGTGTTCATTTGTTATGTAAGCGCTGATCGATGGCTTTGTTAACGTTAAGTGCAAGGGCAACAGTTTGGCTTAATAAGCCCCATACTTTCATCGACCTTTCTATTTCTAATCAATCAGAAAGTTTAGCGTCGTGTTTGCTTTATAAATATTGATAACGTGTTTAATCAATCAATCTGTTGATAGCTATCTAATTATTAACCACTGTTACTGAGGTGAATTTGGTGGAAATAATTAATTCCGGAAACATAAATTCTGTAAAAACTTCCAAAAGATTTGTGAAAAACTTGTCTTATATGTCACAAAATATGTATGTGCCATAGGTTATAAAAACAATTTTCCTTCTGCCTGCGAGGAAATGAGCTGTCGACACGTTATCCAGGTTAAAATTATTTTGAGAATCTAACGAGTGAAAATTGTTTTTAATTTTGTAAATACAGTTAATAACAGGCACACATCACGATAGATAAAAGCCTACTTATCTATATATATATATATATATATATATATATATATATATATATTCTGTTAGTATATACTAAACATCGCATTGGGTAGGAAAATCAACTCCTGCTACCTGATGCAACGATTTGTCTATACTAGCAAATAACATTTAGGCAAAAATCGTGCCATTAGATCTTCTTTATATATATATATATATATATATATATATATATATATATGCCTCGGCATAAACTTAATAATATGTAAGATAGTAAATGCAATTAATTTCGTAGAATGTGTGTTTATTTATTGATCACTCGTTAGTAGCAGCCAAAGTTTTCACGGCCAGGAATGTCAACTCAAAAACTTGATTTGAAGTCATGCAACACATTGTCTATGTAACTGAAGCCGCCAAATGCTTCCGGATTAAAAACAACATTACAATTCCGCCTTGTCAAATTAAGCAGATAGCTGTCCAGACAAGAAATTTAATTTGTTATCTAATGTGAAGTTGAGTATATAGCGTGAAATTATATAAAATTAAATCCTCAAATTATCGCTTTTTATTCTAATATATAAATAACTATATATATAATCATATATATTGTTATAGGCTTATAAATGAGACCTTTTTTATAATTTAGCTTTATTCTATGGAAGAGATTTCTATCGAGCTCTGTTAAAAAGGAAGATTGGCCGAAGTTTGAATATCGGCAGTTTTAATGTTATATTTGCATAGTCTTACTGTAGCAAAAGCAGTGTTTCTGTTATAATTTGCATAAAATGTGAGTTGGTTTTCAAATTTGTTTTAGTCAAGATTATTGCCAATTCCATTTGGTATTTTATGAGCAAACGCGATTTTCTCAGTCAGACAAAATTTGTTATGCATTTATTTTGCTCCACATATCTCTTGGTTAGGATAATTTTACCTATTTTTATTATATCGTATCCGCTGATAAGTCCAAAAAAGTGGAGTTTATTGCACTAAATACAAGCTTTGCTTTAAATTTGCTTTTTTATAACGTTTTCCTATGCCATTTAATGCATATAGTTCCAAACTCAATTCACGATGGCACTGGAGCTTAGTCAGCAGGTGGCCATTATCCAAGCCAACTTTTTTTGTCAACTAAATAAAAAAGTTCACGTTCTTTATGAATTTCCGAATATCTTTTTCGTGTAAACAATTTGAACCTTAATATTGAGTATAATCATGTTAATTTATTCGTTTATGTGGATTCCTGCCTAGTTCACAATTATTATTTCATTCAGCCTTGACTTAATTACCCCTAGTTCGGCAATTATGTAACTCATCTGCGTTGGTAATATCATGTCATACCCTTCCAAACTAAAGTATGAAGTCATAATTACTAGACACACCGGATTTATTTCTAATTAATTACTTGCATGTGTTTGCTCGTATAAAACGCGTCCCTTTAGTACAACAAATTTGCCTAAAAATGATTTATTATTAACTTTGAGGCATTTCTTGTGACAATTGTTCTTGAAATTATGTCAAAATTAAATACCATCAATAGAGCGTGTTTGGCCTCAAACTTGGCCAATGTAACACTTTATAGTTAGTTTCCGGTTAATATTCTCGTTTATATGTCTTAATCAGATTAATTCGACGGCGTCAATAATTGGCGGAACAAATATGTATAACTACTAGGTAAATTATTGTAACTTGCATAAGTTGCGACTTCAGAGTGACGTATTTTTCATTTCAAATATATATATATATATATATATATATATATATATATATTGATAGTTTCTAATTTCACCATTTTTTAAATGTAAGAACAAAACAACGTACTTCATGGAATAACATTTATTAATAAATCTTATTTCTACCAGTATCTACAGCCATTGTTCTGGATTCGTTAGTATATTCGTTCATCCAATCCCACTGTACATGTGTTGTAACCAATCTCCTCTTCGTTATGCTGGCCTTTGCTTTGCGCAATTTAGACCACTACTTTTGTGCAATTTAGACCACTCCTTTGCGTAACGTCATTTGGTGTGTCATCGCTTTCATTGTAATTGCGTCCGTAATTGATGTATGTGTCGTATTTTGCGAAACGTTGGCTATTTTTAAAGGCATGTCGGTTATGTCTTTCTTCCAGTCCAATTTAATTTATTTTTGAATTATTTTCTGCACGTTTAAGCAGGGCTTCGGCTTATTAATTGCAATAGCTTCAAAAGCCAGAAGCATTTTCTCTGTTTTTGCCTTGTAGAGAACTGAAAATTTGTTTCTACTAACGAAGAGGAGATTGGTTACAACACATGTACAGTGGGATTGGATGAACGAATATACTAACGAATCCAGAACAATGGCTGTAGATACTGGTAGAAATAAGATTTATTAATAAATTTTATTCCATGGAGTACGTTGTTTTGTTCTTACATATATATATATATATATATATATATATATATATATATATATATATATATATATAGGACTGAAGTACCGTGATTATGATAGAACACGATAATATGTAGTGAAGTGAGTAAAAATCACTATCACACAGAGGACAGTTACTATTTTTGGTATTTGTGAATTATCTACGCAACAAGCAATCGATTTGGGATGCGTTATGAAGGAGTGAAACAGATAGAAAATCGCTCGCTGGCAAGCCAATACAAGTCATTATACTTCTTCTAAATAAATGTTGTCTTCATCCGCGAAATAAATTATTGCTCAATTGTGATGGCCTACGTATTGTAGATTTGTCATTCATGGCATTTGTATGGTGTTTTGATCTTCGTCAGTCGGTATCCGTCGTACTCTGATGATTACAATGAAAGGTGGAAACGCGTCCGCACCTGTGACCGGTGATAGTTTTTGCTGTTGTGCGACTGGTTTAATACAATTGAATTGGTTTTTATTTCTATCTAGTTAATATGATTTGAAGGTTTTATCACCACCCGCGCAATCAATGCATGTTGAATTGTATAACTTACACTAATGTGGCGTATATTGCATAAAATAGATGTTCGTAACTGCATGAAAATTGTGTTGTGGACATTTTCAGTTAGGTATAATTTATTCGAGACTACCAGAGGTGAGAGCCGAATATTTCATGTTGCTTTCCTTATACATGCATTGCGATTTGATCCCTGCTAATTAGTTTATCGTTTTACTCTGTCGAATCGCGTCAGTACATGTGATAGGCGGTAGCTTTGCTTTGTTGTGCGACTGTCTGGATAAAATTGAGTTTGCGTTAATCTCAAGTTCGCAAACTTTATTAAATATTAGTTAATAGCATCCACGTCAGTGCACTTGGAACGATCGTGATGAACGATTTATGAAAGTATTGTTTGGGATTCTATAAGGAGATATCTGAAAAATCTAAATTCTCACTTGTTTCCATGCGAAGAAATTTTGCTTTCGTAAATATTTATCTTATTTGCAAACAGAAATTGGCACATCAGTAAAAATAAAACAACAGGGAAAATGATTTGATAATTTTAGATTGGTTTAAAACTGCGCTGCTAACAAATTCAGGCAAAATGCACAACCTGCATTAAGCTGAGATAAACGTGAATTTCACTTAGCCAATAAGTGCCACACACTCCAAAAATATCTGATTTATTGTTTTATCAAAAGGTAATAAATCTTGTCATTTCTGATAAATTTAATAATATCTTGACATATTTATACCAACTAGTCGAGAAATAAAATATCTTCTTTAAGAATGATGGATTTATTCCATTATATTACTATGTGTTACCTAGTTTTGTGGAAAGTAGAAATTAATTTGCTTGCATTGTGATAAATTAAATCAGAAAATAAACATAATTTGCAATTAAATATAAATTTATCCACATAAGTTTGCTTTATATATATATATATATATATATATATATATATATATATATATATGAAGAGGAAATACCTGTCATTTGCGGATGAAATATCAGTCAGATTTGCTTAATAATTTGCACGAATGTCGCTTTATGCAGGCACCTAACGGAAGGATTAACTAATAATTTAATAATCGTGTAAATATTTACTAAATTATTTACAAGACACAGGGCTAAATTAGAATTCAGAGAGAGTGATGCTAAAAATGATTACTTTCCTCATAAAACAATTATTGATGCTAATTATATGAAATGGTTGATAAAGAAAAATAATCATTATTTTGATAGGCTGTACAATAATAATGTTTAATTTAAAACTGCCTATTAATATTTTGACTAATAATGAAACTACTTAATTTTATTTGTTAGTGTTTTTATTTTGTTTAAGAAAATACTGTTTACAATATTAACGATATAAAGTTTCAGGATAATTTAAATTATTTAGAAACATTAATGATTGTTACTTGCATGATATAATAATGTTAAAATTTAAAAAGCACATGCATTTAATTTAAAATGAAGTTTTATTTCGTCATTGTTTTGAATTCCTTTTGTTAAAATCAAGTTAACGATCATAAATTCAACACAATTCTTATTTCATTTGAGCATCCGCACAAAAATGCAAAACAAATTTTATTCTCACGGACTGATACGCTTCCTTTTCTATAATTAGCATCAAAGAATGACGGAAAATTGTTAAATGGGGTTCAAATCGTCATATGGCAAATCAACTACGTGGCTCTCAACACCAGTGGTCTTACATAAATTGTGCCCAAACGGAATTTTCTCAGGACTATATCAATATAGTCAGAAAAAATGCTTACAGTTTTTGCCACACGTATATAATATGAATAAACAATAAATAAGAAACGTATATAAGTTTTATTGTTAGAAAATCGTTGAATTCGCGTGTGGTGGTAACACTTTCTTGAATCGAATTTGCAAAATTAAGATAAATAACGATGACATCCTAATTAACCTTTCCGATCATAAATTCAACATAATACTAATTTCATTTAAGCATCCGCACAAAAATGCAAAACAAATTTTATTCTCACGGACTGATACGCTTCCTTTTCTATAATTAGCATCAAAGAATAACGGAAAATTGATTAATGGGGTTCAAATCGTCATATGGCAAATCAAATACGTGGCTCTCGACACCAGTGGACTCGCATAAATTGTGCCCAACCGGAATTTTCTCAGGACTATATCAAAACAGTCAGAAAAGAATGCTTGCAGTTTTTGCCACACGTATATAATATATAAAAACTATAAATAAGAAACGTATACAAGTTTTATTGTTGGAAAATTGTTGAATTCGCGTGTGTTGGTAACACTTTCTTGAATTGAATTTGCAAAATTAGGATAAATAGCGATTCAAAATTACAGTGTCTCAAGTTTGAGCGCATTTCAATTTCCTAATCTATTCATACGAATGAAAAAAACAATCCGACATATACACATATATATATATATATGTGTATATATATATATATATATATATATATATATATATATATATATATATATATATTAATATGGTATACAATTTAAAAACCTGATTACTTGTGTGATGATAACTATTTTTTAAATCAAGTTTGCGAGCTTAATATAGACACCAAACCCATTGAATTTAAACAGACGAACAACAATTCTAAACCAACGTCAATAAAATGTGCTGACGCGTTTCAACCTTCCTTGATCATCATCAGACCACGACGGCAAACTGAATAACGATAATGAAACCACAGTGCATATATAAGGAAATAAATTGACATGTGGTTCTCACATCTAGTAGTCTTGCACACATTATATTTGACTGGAAATGTCGGTCGCGCGAAACCTATGCAGTCACGAATAGAAATTATAGCCGACCTTTTCCATACATGTATAAGTTATACAGTCAATCAACCAATGATTGTGTGCGTAGCGCTAAAAGTATTAAAAATCATGTTTTCAAACATAAGATAAACACCAATCCCATTTTATTTGGCCAGTCACTCAGTCTAGAAAAAATACAATCTACGACATTCTTGGACACTTTAGAGGCGTTGTGCAAAAAAATCTTAAACATAATTATAATTGATGGATTATTCTGTCATGTTCATAGTTTAAAAAATGTTATTAACTTTTTCATAGTTTATGGAAAACATTTTTTTGGAGAACCTATTATTTTGTATTTTTTTCGCTATCTGGTGGTCAGTAAAATAATTAATCTTAAATAAAATGTACTTACTTCGAACAATTAATTTAAAAAAATCCTAACTATCAAAAGTAAGATTTACAGACATAATGTTATGCTGGTGTACCAGTCGGCTAAGTCAGTTGATTCTCCACATGATAGTCAACGTAAACACCGTAATACTTCATGTTAACACTTCCTAAATTTTGCGGAACCACTTTCTTGCACACTTTTTTTCAAAGAAGAAAATCATTCATAGTTTGGATTTAAAACGATATTACAAGTCCCTTAATGATATACCGTTTTCACCAAGAGGAGCTCCATCATTTTAGAGAAATTTTCGGTCCCTCTATTTCAGTATTAGCCATATAATTTAATCTCAAATTTATTATAAAACTGTTAAAAATTCAATGTTGCAAAATTTAATTTAGTTGTATTGTAATAATATGGTTTGTTAATTGCCGAACACATTCGCGTCTTCTTTCGCTCTAGATTTATGGAAACAGCTGAACAGCTCAAATTATTTTAAATGTGTGTTTCCGAAATATGTGGCCTTCTTAGTAATTTTATTGTTTTATTGAAATTTTGCTCGCAGTGGTAGCCCTACATATGCTAACAATGAGCCTCTCGAGAATGTAATCACTATGGCAAAGCCAAATTATTAATTTTTCAAGAATTTATATCTCGTTTTCCTTGTACATTTATTTTGAAACTTTCAAATTGTATCCTTCATTATTTGTGTGTAGAACCTTCTGAGATAATTAACAAAAGATCTGAATATTACGAGTTTTATGCATTAATAGCCACAATTTATTTGTGTAATTTCATTAATTATTTCTGTGCGAGCAAACCAGAGTTCAAGCGTATATCTGGATTAATTCTTTAAATCAAGTTTGCGAGCCTGAAGTAAACACCAATTCCATTGTATTTAACCAGTCGTTAAACAACAGCAAAACTACCTTCAGTCACACGTAGAATGTTGTTCAAAAACTAGCTAAATACAACGAGATTGGTGTTTACTTCAGGCTTGCAAACTTAATTTAAAGAATTGTTACCACAACTCGCGCAATCAATGATTGTTTAAGTATATCTGGAATACTTTGAATAAAAATTGCTTTGCCAAAACCATATACAAATTATTAATAACATGAAACAAATATATATATATATATATATATTCGTTTTCGCAAAAACAGTTATTAGATGCCATGTAAATGCATGTAATAGCTTCTGGTTTCCTGCTTAACTAGAATTTGCACCTCTTAAATGAGTCATTAATATTCTAGCTTTCATGACTTATATGATGACTTAATTTTTTCCACCAAGTGTGGAAAAAATTTCATTTCATTGTGCAACACAGCTGGGATAGCCTTTATATTTCGATTAGATATCGAAGCGTTTGTTTTATCATAATACACACACAATAATAATAATACACAATAATAATAATAATCATAATATTAATAATTTATATAATAATACACAATACATATATATACATACATATGGGGTGATTTATTTGAATGCAACCAAAAGTTATACATGCATTTTTGTACTAGGTATAGCGTGCTATTTAACAAGTTTTTAAAAAAAAAATATATATATATATATATATATGTATATACATATACATATACATATGAATCTAATAGTATATTTTTTGTTAAATCTGGAAATAAAAATTTAATCCCATTGACATATTTGTCAACGCTTACTAATCACTCCCTTAAAGAAGCTAAGTGTATGCCCCATATCTGCTATATTCTACGTCATTCAATACGACAGACATCACCATATACCTATCGGAAATCAAACGACCCATTCGTGGAGGATAACACAGCCGTTTAGCTAAGCGATTCATAGCAATTTAATATGGGAAATTCCGCTCTCCGATTATAGAGAGGACTGCGATCCCATTTGTTTTACATTACATAATTCACTTAAATAATATTTGATTACGTGGTGCTGTCTCCTGTTGACAGGCAGCCAGCAGGCACAAACTGAATACGTCAATGGAATTCCAAAACTTAATTGTGTTGAGCTCGGCATAACCCCATAGTCCTAAATGGGTTACCTTATTACTTTTGTACATCGTGCGTAATACATTAAATCCAGGTGATTATATAAATGAATGTAGCACGTGTTTGTAGAATCATATTTCAAATAACGTTTGCTTGAAGGACAACCTAAATATTAAAAATATGTTATTCATTCAAAAAATTTAACAATAATTGATTGCGCGGGTGGTGGTAGCAATTGTATTAATTGTATTTAACTGGTTAAATACAATGGGATTGGTGTTTACTTTAAGCTCGCAAACTTGATTTAAAGAATTGTTAAATTGTATTGCCTATATATGTATATGTAGCGAAAGCTACAAACATTTAATGTTCGTGACTGCATAGAAATTGTGCAGCCGATATTTACATTTAAGTTCAATGTATGCGAGACTGCTAGAGGTGAGAGCCGCATATCTAAATTTAATTTTCATATATATTAAATGCGGTTTGATCCTTGATAGTCAGTTTGCCGTCGTACTCTGATGATGATCATAGAAGGTCGAAACGCGTCAGTGCGTTGCGGCTGGCAGTAGTTTTGTTATGTTGTTCGACGACTGGTTGAATACAATGGGATTGGTGTTTACTTTAAGCTCGCAAACTTGATTTAAAGAATTGTTAAATTGTATTGCCTATAGATGTATATGTAGCGAAAGCTACAAACATTTAATGTTCGTGACTGTTGAGAGCTCATTCGCCATTCGAAAGTACGGGGTACTGTCCAGGAGTCCATGTAATCCTGTGGCTGTTGAACCCTTTTGTGGCGGGGAACACACACCGAGTCATGGAGCCGTCATCGGGCTCATGTGGTATTTTATATGGGAGATCCGATTGCCGGTCGGAAATCCACCACGCCCTGGTGACACCACCGCCATAGCCCCGTTAGCCCATGTACGATCGGCCATCGAGACATGGTTGACACCGTCGTACCACGTTGTGGAGGGGATGGACTTTACGACGGTCGAACTTGACATCTAGCTAGTCGAAAAAAAATTTAATTTGTGGTTTGCCAAAATTAAGCCATGTTGAACAAGTCTATGCCTTGGGAGTGCTACGTCCAATTTGATTAGCAATTATGTTGCTCAGTTATTGTTTAATAATTGGTGGTTTGTTTTAGCAAAATTTTAAATTTAAGCATGTTCAAAAAAAGGCTAAATGAGAAAGGACAGTTTGACAATCTGAGGTTATAGTTACTTTATCTATGTCACAAGTTAAATATTGCTGATAGGACGTTGCTACACTTCTAATCTAGCTATATAATATTAGCATAAAAATACATTCAATGACTCAAATTAGTCCGAAAATTTTGTGTTTGTCCTTTTGCATATCTCTATTTGATTCTAAATTGAATTAGAAAGACTCGGAGCTGACCGGCTTGGCAATGGATTGGTTTCTAATCTTATTTATATTACCAATTTTTTGTTTATGGTCGTGTCAAATCATTGTTATTAGATATAAATAATTTCCATACATTTTAGCAATTGGAGTCAAGAAAGCTGAAGTGAGAAATTAACAGAACGTAATAGCCATTTTACGTTTAATTGCCTAAATGCTAGGTTAACTATCATATGCCTAATCATAAATTTCTTTAGAAAAATGATGAAGTAATACTGTTAATCTGAAATTAACTTTAGTGATCAGAGCATCGAGAAGGTGTACTCGTGCAAGTAGAACGGAAATAGCGAAAACATTAACATTTTAGCATTCAAGTAGAACGTGGAGAGTAACAATTTTAAAAATCCAACAGAGAAATCTGATTATATCCTCGTGAATTAAGATGTTTATTATGAACCGAAAAAAAAATTTCTGGATTTAATCATATTATCCTTTATTATGCTAAGTGAATGATCCGAAATTCTACTGTGGCTCAGAGTACTACATCAGAATGGTCAGTCCTCATTTTTATTCACTGCCTCGGTAATACCTAATAAAGGTAACAAAAGTCGTTAAAGTGTAAATGGCAAATTTTCCATTTTTAGTAGTTGAATTGTAAAAACATGCTGAAATTGTAGTAATGATGAAACTTTGTAACACTCATAATGAAAATTCAAAATTCGCCCATTTTTTTACATCAAATCAACTAAAATTTCTTTTCTCAAGTCGAAAACCTTTGTCATTCTTATATTATTCGCATAACTTTGTAAATCGAAAAGAGATAAAAAAACATCTCAAATTACTTCAGTCTAGCCGATAGGACATTTTATTTTGGAGCGATCATGCGACTAATCACCATCAATAACAATTTTGACGAAATGGGCTTCATTCAATATTCCATTATGTCAAATGGTACTTTATTTTGTAACTTATTCAGATATTATTTCCAGAATAATTTATTCAACATTAAATGAGCAAGATTGTCCAAATTAATAGCCTGCTTAATTGACTTAATCCGAAATGTTTAATAATGGTGCATTAATAGAGCTGTCATTTTAATTGTATTCATAATTTGAAAATGATAGCAAAATCGCATAAACAAACGTCTTCCTGTAAAAAAATTGGCAATTAAAAATTTTGTTTAAATCCTACGTAATTCATCTCTAATATGCTTACATAGATTAGTATGCATGGATTATCCTCGCATGCAATATGTATAATGTTTCATAAAGTAAATAAAATTCCATTGGTGAGTATTGCATGGGAACCTTTTATAATCTTCTGAGCATAATTAGTCTGACTTTGTGCTGCTATTTTGTTAAGATAAGTTGATGTCTATTCTGCTATCAAACATTTGCAGAAGAATTCTAACATGATGAATATAATTGTAGGGAAAGCAGTAATTTTCAAAAAATGAAGATTTACTAACTTTTCTGTTAAAAGGTAAAATTTAGGGTACGTCAACATTATTATTTCGTAGAATCTTAAACAAAACAACTTCAAAATATCTAAATTTCATTTTATTTACAAACGACGTATCTATTGAAATCCACCTTCTAACGGAAATAATAAAAAAAATTAAGCTAAAACGCATTCCAATGCAAAATTCAGGCATTTATTAAGTGTTTAAGCTGAAGGCAACTAGCTTGACTTGCGAATTGTTAGCGCAAGTTTCGGCAAAACAGTTTTCTGCCAAAATTCGACATAATAGAATAGCATTTAAGTGATAACAAATTAAAAGTAAGAATACCTTAAGCGGGTTGATTCAAATTAAATATATAATTTGAATGCACTTTTTTTAGTTTTGACTTGCCATATTTTGCTAAAGCGTTTTCATAATAATGAAGTTTTTAAGGAAAACAAGGCTGGCTATGTTAGTTAGTGGAATACTTTTTATCACGTTAATATTGTATTACTAGTTTATTTAAAATGGGGATTGTGCATATGAGAAAGCGCTTATTTAGCCTAAATTCTCAATGGTGAAATCAATAGTTTTTTTTGAAACGAAATGCCAATTACGTTAAATTTATTTCACCAAACATGAAATGTTAGGTACAATCCTTACTTTATTCAACAAAAAGGGATCTTCCAGAGCATTAGCTCTTGGAATCTGAGTAATAATACTGAAGATAATCTTTTCAGGATCAACATGTGTGCTCTATCTGTACTTTAATTCGCATATAAGCCATTTATCACATTTTAAGTATATATATATATATATATATATGAAGGTCCATGGTTCGGGTAGCTTTTTAGGTGCTAATTTGTGTTGGCGTCAATTGGTAATCCTGTTGATCTACCCGCTGAATACAGTAAAAACGCAAATTCACATGATATCACAATCATTTAAACAATTAAAATATTATCATTTTTTAATAAAATAGACATAATTTTTTAACTGTAATACACAAATTGCTTTTGCTTGATAGCACTCGTAGGTCGGTAAAATCTTGATTCCATTTACATATTCACATGCACAGATTTTGTTGATACTTGATTAATAGGTTTTTACTTGTCTCGTCACTCCGAAGCTGTCTTCAATCAATTTTTCTGAAATTCTTCCTGAACCGAACTTTTCCGATTTTTTTCCAAATTTTCTGGACGTCATTTCCAGTCCCATCTTCAGGATTGACACCACACTCGCAGAAAAAAACAACTTGTGGTAAATGGGTTTTCCTCACTCAAGATAGATCTATTAATATTTATAATGCTTCTTAAATTATTGTTATTTGTCTGTCACAATATCCGGTAATAATAACTATTATTCTTTGGATTTTTGATCATATTTTACGATGATAACCATTTGTTAATAATGTTACCAACAATTAAAACAACTGAAAAACATACATCCACATTCCGCTCTAACGGATATTTAACTGTAAAAAATATAAGTTAATCTGACAGTTTTGTCAGTATTGGTTTGAACACAGCAAACTAGATTTATGTCAGTGTACCCTAAACCATTAAAAAATCGTTACATAAATGGTTTTCCCTACAAAACGGTAATAGGCTAATATCGTTATAGATTTTGACCTATTTTGTACGTGTTTCAGGTAATATATATTATTAATTAAATAATAAATTTGTTTTCTTAACTTTATTTTGAATTAAACTTATTAGCATGCAACAATATGCAATTTGCGCGATCATTGGTTGTGCGGGAAAAGATAGAAACAATTTATTAAACTGAAGTAGGCAGAGTTCAATTGACCAAATATTTTATGTTTTAGCTAGTCATGGAACATGAGAACACAATCGTTAATTTCACGTACTGACGTTTATTAATCATTAATGGATCGCACCAGAGGTAAACAGCAAAATGGCTAACGAGAATTAAATCGCATATAGTGTATTTATTTAAAAAAAATACTATTATTGTTGCTCAATAAACAATGATGGCTTAATTGAAAAGCCCATATAGATAATTACGACTGTGACTGTAAGGAAACAGTGCATCCAATATTCCATAAAAGTATTACGAGCGTCAGACAAGCATTATTTATAGCTGTATTTATGAATCTGATACCCTAAAATTAATAGAGAAAAAATACACATCGTCGTTTGAATCTCATCAAAAAAATTTTTCCCTTGCTCTGCTGATGAAAATGAAAGATCGACACCTACTCAATGCACGCTTTTTCCAGAGATAAAATAGGTTTACATCAAGAGAGCGATCTTGATTTAAACACCAATCCCATTATATAAATACATTTGTCAGTATAAATCAAGCATTGTAAAATTAAGATAGGGTAATTTAGTGGTTAGAGTCATAGAATACGAGGCAGGCATGTCCAGGTTGGAGCTCTATTCAAGGCAAATTCTTAATAGTTCTACAAGAATTCCCAGTATAGGCGACACCGGTCGACTGAATGAATTGCCTTTCCTACATTTTCCAAAGCTTAGTTTATACTGACTATTGTATATTTAAATTGTTATTACAGTCTGCAGAAAAGATAACTGTTTAATTAAGTAAATGTTCAGTTGAAAACCACTTCCAAAGGTAGCGCGGTATCTATAAAAATAAACAGATTAGGGGTCACTAGTTGGAAAATCAGGCTTAAATTGATGCCGGTTATGATCCAACTGAAGTAAAGAATAACCAAAAATCATTATTTAACACTTGTGTTCACCTCGCGGCAGATCGGCTAAGTGGTTAGAGCGATATTTTCCAAAGCAGACCTACTCATGTTCGAGCCCTGTCCGTGACAAATTCTGGACAATACGTGATGAGTTCCCGATAAAGACGAAACCAGTCTACTGAATTAATTATCTTTTCTATATTATGCAGCGCATATTTTATACTGCGAAATGTATATACTTTATGGTGTGGTGTTTATATCTTGATAGCAACCGTGATTTAATTACTATTTTGACGGACGCGCAACCAATTATCAATTTGGCTTTTTATTTTTTTATGCGAGTGAAAAAATGCTTTTAGGAGTTACCAAGACACTTTTATAAATTAATTATTAGTTTTATGAGCTTTAATATATATATATATATATATATATATATATATATATATATATATATATATTCTTTATAATGTCCATGCCTTTTAATATTACACAGTATATTTCTAGTTAGGAAGAAAGAACACATTAATAACAAAATGGATAAAGGCCATTTATTTCGTGAATACTAATAATCGCTATACAATCATACATATATATGCAGTTTTGATTTTCAATTGATTATGCTAGTGGTAACAAATCTGACTCGTTTTTACTGCTGTTTCGTGTTTTGGCTAGTTGGTAAGTGTGTATGCGTTTGTGTTTGTGTGTGTGCGTGTTTGCATGTAAAGGTCATTCTCGCAGTATTGCAAAGTGATGTCTGAGATCTGGTCATTATTGTTTTCGAGGATAACGAACTTTAAAAACTTGCTCGTTTGAATTGGTGTAATTTCCGGGCAAATTTTGACAATATATGTTAATTATTTCGGGGAACACAGAGTTTCTATGCACTGCTTGCCAATGCGCAAAAAAATTGTTGCCCGATATGATTTCTTGAAAAATACGTTCATAAATTTACGATAAGGCTTTTCCTCTATCTTATCATGAGATTTACTGGAGAAATATAATGAAATACCCAATTTTGTTTAAACATTAAAAATCAGTCCACGTAGAATGTACACCAAGTTATGTCTCCGTCTGGCATGTTCAGAGTGATGAAACAGAGCTAAGCAAAAATTTGTATAGAGCTCCGGATTCCCCACTATAAGGCCATTACGAAACAAATTTTGATTTCTTGCACAGTTGCGAACAACGTCGACTCATGTCAATAGCCTACAAATAAGGAAGCATACTCACATACTTAGCCTTAATTATAATTTAAAAACCTTTTAATAGCATATCGCATTTTTCACAGGGCAAATGATATTTATTTATAAATAAAAATATGTGCAAAAACAACCTTATCTAACACAAATCAAGTTTTTATTTGTTCTGATAATTAGGAGGCCAGTCTTCTGTCAAATCTGCCTAACTAGTGCTGGGTACAGATTTCAAGAGAATTTGTCCATTCATATTGGATAAAGAATGATTGGTGGTGGATGTAATAAAAAATAAGCTATCTTTACCTTTTTATTTCAGGTGAATATACACCAGTTTCTTATCAATTGTAACAACATTCACAGTGTGTTTTTATAGCATTAGAACTTATTTGTAATGCTGAGGACGAAAAGGGAGCGGAGTAACCCTTATTGATAAGTGTACAACTCACTCCATTTAATGCCTTATTACAAAATATCCGAACTAAGCCTTATTTAAATTTCATTAAGCAGTAGCTGTTTAAATGTCAACATTGCGCTGTTTATTTTTCCTTGTAAAAGGCTGAGTTGGATGTTGCGCGTAAAAATCTTATTATTAACGGATATCCACATTGTTTTTCGTTTTGACGTACACATTTTCTCTTTGATATCGTTTCGATAATATCCTCTGCTAAGCTTCCCATACCTAGTATGTAAAATAGAATTCCACTGCATTCTTAGTATAACTCTATTGAAATTGTAATTGTACCTGTGGGTTATCATATTTTGGCAGATGCCGAAGATTATTGCATTCTTGCTTGTCGGAACACACACTATCTGGGTTTGTGCAAAATAATACTGGTGTTGTACATAATTTTTTAACTGAACACCTTTTATTCTGATAAAGATGCGACACGTTAATAAATCGGTTTTCAATTTTAATTACGGTTAGGTGTATAAGTATGCATACTTATTTGGAAGCCACGCGTATAGTTCGACGTTGTCCCGAACTGTGCGTGCAGGCACAATTTATTCGCGCACTGGAATTTCCATGAGGCTTTTAAAGTATATATTTCTGTATACTTTATAATGGCCGCATTTTCTATTTAAAATTTTTAAATATTTTTTCATTGAAATAGTTGATAAGGCGCAGCTAAAGCGCTACTCTAAAATAAAGAACACGTTTTTAGAATTCAATTCAGGTCATAAGTGCTTTGTGAATTTTAAGACTATCCTGCCTCTTTGTCGTCAAATATGATAAAAGTTGTTTTATTGACTTTTGCTCAAAGAAAGTAGAAATCGTGAGGCGTTGTTGTTGTTGCTTTCCTATTGACCTTACGCATTGCACTTCGTTACATAATAATATTCACGAATAATTGAGATTAAAATGTTATTCTATATGACATAAGCTTGCAGCTCTGACTAGCCTTCGGTCTATAAGTGAGCCGCTTGTATGTGTGTCTGTCTGTTTGTTTATATACATTTTCGAATGTAAATCAATCCGTCTTTCTATCCACTAATACATGGTTGGTTGGCGGAGCTGATGCATGCGAAAATGAAAGTTTGCAATGTAATGACATTTATGTTAGTGTTCCAGAATTGAATAATTGTGTTTTGGTAAAATTATAGATAACTTTCATTAGATTTGCGTTTGTTTCCTGTTCCTTAGATTCCAGAAATTGTTTTCTATGTCTTATACTGAATATAAATATTTTTTTAAATTACAGAAAAGACAAAATGGTGGGTAAACGTAATTTGGCATGCATCTATTTGCAATGCAGTACAAACTTTTTTATTTTCTTACCTTTATATCCATCCCAACAATAAATTGAAAGATATTTGCGCTTGATATGGGAAAATATGCTTAAAATGATAAATTCCGTTTTACTCAAATTGAAGTCAGTTTTTCAAATTTTTATTAATATTAGATGCTCAAGATTATTTTGCTAACCAATTAAGGGATATAGATATAAAAGGTCTCAACTACTTAACGACATTTAACTTTCGTCAATTTCACTTTAAACTTGAAAATTTGCAGATAAAACTTAAGTTCTAATTAAAATTCTTTTGTAAAGCAAAAAAACTATGTTAAACTCAATGTATGCAATAGATTATGCAATAAATAGTGCGGCATTCCTTATTTTCTTAAAGAGAGTTTGTAAGATACAGAAAGAAAAATATTTTAATCAAATTCAATGAAAGTTAATATTTATTATAAATAAATTTAATTTAATATTGAAAATGAAAAAAGTTTGACCATTACGCAGTTTCAGTTTATTTCCTGAACGCGAATAAGCGAACATCACATTTATTGAAAAATGTGACAAATTTTCGTCTTCTACATCTAATCGCTGTGAAATTTTGTTTCCACTACGTAATTAACTCGGCATGTAAAATTTTCAACACAAAAAGTGTTTTGTTTGTTTGTTAATTATTAAATTTTATGTATGAAATTTTAGGACATTCATTACGGATCATATTTCCAGGAGAAGCACGTTCCTATTGCTGAATAATTTTACACCAGCAAAAATATTGACCACTAATTAAGAGCGCAAAAACGCAATTATCTTCACATGTAGGAGAAGCCTCGCGGTAAACAAAACAATCTGAAATTTTCGTTGATATTCCTCCTGTATACATGCATATACAAACATACGTATATATATATATATATATATATATATATATATATATATATATATAAATTTATATATCTTTTCTGCTACTTTTGTTAGAAGCAATAGTTTCACGTTTATATTCAAAGTCACATTGTAAAAATAAAACATAATAAATCTGAAGATAAATTATATATTCAGATATGATAATTTTATTTTATCATTTCCTCAAAATAGTTATTCAAAATACTTAAATCCATTATAACCAAAAGAATTGCAACACAGAGAAATTAATCACGTCCGCCGTCAAAGGTAGCAAACGAGTAAAATGTAAAGTAAAAAATGAAAATGGCGGTTTTTAGAAAAATGACACAATTAGCGAAAAGTCGCTCTTAATTTAGCAATATGAACACAAATAAACTCAACCATCACACTGAAAATATGGTTCCGTACATGCAGGAATAAACATGTCTCTAAATTTAGCTTATATAAAGTGTACCATAACGAGCGGTGTGCTGTATATATATATATATATATATATGTATATATATATATCGGAATATAAGAAATGCATAATAGAAATATTTAATTGGAATTATGCTATTATCATAACCAATACACTGAATGTCATTCATCAACGAGATCAATTTCTCCTCTGTTTGTAAACGATCAGCTGTTTCAAAGCAAACTGACAAGTAATGTCTGAAAAATTACTAATTTGGTAAGTAATTACATACCGCGTGTAATCAGCAGCTTCAGTGGTCTAAAAGACAAGCTGTCGGGCGCCTTATAAAATGTTCTATATTAACAATTAGAACCAAGAAATTTTGGAAACATCTGGTGAGTACTTAACACGGTCAAGCCTAATCAGTTGATGAATTACTCATGACAATTTACAGAATTTTGAGTTAATAATGATAATACACACACACACACACATATATATATATATATATATTCTTATAATTAGGAAAAAAAAACACACAAATAACTAAGAGGATAATGGCCATTTATTTCGTGAATACTAGCACTTGTATAGATAACAGTGAACAATTTGCACAAATGGCTAACTCTCAAGTTATCAAAACAGTCATGACAAGATCTCAGACATCACTTCGCAATACTGCGAGAATGACCTTTACATGCAAACACACATACACAATACAAACAAAAACGCATACACACTCACCTACTAGTCAAAACAAGAAACAGCAGTAATAACCAGTCAGATTTGTCACCAAAAACATAATCAATTAACAACCCAAAATGTATAAATATGTATGATTGTATAAGAGACGTTTAGTATTCACGAAATAAATGGCCATTATCCTCTTAGTTATTTGTGTGTTTTTCTTCCTAATTATAAGAATACTGTATTATATATATATATATATATATATATATATATATATATATATATAATCTAATTGAATTCAGTATAACATCCACAAGTTTTGCATGTTTAATAAAAGCAAATATAGGTAGGCTATTTGGCAAATAAATTTGTTACAGAAACCAGACGTTATTACCTGATCTGCGTTTTGACTAACGCAGCTTTCATTGTTCCAGTAGTTTTCTTTTGATAACTTTCATTGTTCCAGTAGTTAGTCAAAACGCAGATCAGGTAATTTCAATTAATCCAGGTCCGCAAATAATAACTTTCTTCAACCAGACGTTATGCCTGACCAAAAGACAAATATAAATATAAAATAATATTTTCAAAAAGATAATATGAAATAGACGGCTTTAGTCGTGTCGACATTAAGTTTGTGACATTGATAAGTTTATAAAGATGACACACACTAATATATATATATATATATATATATATATATATATATATATATATATATATATATATATATATATATATATATATATATATTGCAAAGTTTATTTTGCTACGAAATGGAAAAATATTGATTACACACTGCATGTTTTCGCGGATAATGTACAGATTATTTCGTGAATGCCCAATTGCACATTACACTCTCACATTTATATACGATCTGGGTTTTCAGTTGATTTTGTGGACAAAAACTATTCGGCATTAAAATGTATTTTCTATTTTTTATTGGTGGATTATTGGTGGCTCAATTTGGAGTGCGAGTACGCGTGTCTGTTTGATTGTATACGTCAGTTTTATCGTATTACAAAATTTTGTTTGCGATCTGATCATTCTTGTGCTGATGTATTGGAGCTTGACCACGTGTACTCTCTGTTGGTTGTTGTGTGTAAGCATGATTTCCCCCATATATGGTGTTTTAATTCGCCTTGATATTGAGATTAATTTTATGCCAAGTTAACAAGGCATTGTGTGCGGATTGCATACTTTTATGCAATTTCTGCCACCGTTAACGATGATTGCGTTGTTGTTTGTGCAGCTATTTTTTGCTTCAGTCTGTTGCGAATCCGATCGATTGTTTGCTGACACTTTTCTTATGTGTGTTCATGATCGCTTTGATTCAAGAAAATTTTTATTAGCTGTGTGCTTCGTGAGCATTCGAGCAAAGTTTCCGTGGAATTTTACGTTTTAGGCCGGGTGCTTGGCTTCGGTTATATAATACTTCCTTGTGCTTGACTTTGTGTAGAACCGAGAAATTCATTAAATTGATTGGTGCACCGTTTCAAATTTATGCCCGTAAATAGGTGATTTTATTGACGATTCCAGAGACTTCTAATGTTCTTCTCTAGTAAATGTTGATCGATTGTTTAAATCATTTGTTCTCTTGTCCACCTTATAGATATGCCGCCCCACACGAATGAAATTTTGTAAACTACGAAGGATACGGAGAGAATTGGCAATTGATCCTTATCCGTTTTTGGGTACCGAAAATGTACATGGTTCAAACACTATGGCTGCCGAATTGTTGCTTGGTACTAACATAACGGATTTGAATGTATAGTAATGTTTAGAGAAATTTAGTACTGAACACCCGTTACTCCACTAAACCCACTCTGGCATTGATCGGTATCAGTTATCAAATTTCGCGGTACACATTACTGCAGTCATAGGTACTGAAACAAAAAACATAGTCTTGGTATACTTTTCAGGCTTCATATATATGTCATATGTAGTAAGTTGGCTTTTGAGTCACATTGTCGAAGACTTTATATGAAGATAGCTTCACTACTGCAGGTTTACACATTCGTGTGGGAGATTGTACCGTCCTAATTTCCCTTATTCCTCACCAAAATATACAGTCAGTAAAGAGCATAATACCCGCTTTTACTGATGAGTTGCCAGTAAGCACGAAACGAATGTGCACGAGATTATACATATCGTTAATGCTGCCTTTTGTTTATCCTACTGGTCATATTTTAACTAACTTGGTACTAGGTGTGCAACACCTAAAACAAAATTTAATATATATTGGTTCTCTACCACAAACAGTGTCTGACTATAATGAATTTAGTGCATCTCAAAGCGTCGCAAGTTTGCCAAATTTTGGTTAGCTAAATTGTCATGGCCGGAATCCTCGCTAACAGTTTACAAGTAGGAAGTTATTAAATACGAATGAAACCATGGCTATATAGACAGATTACATATGCTATCTTATTCAGAAGTTCGATTGTTCTTCTTTAAATTTGTGCGTATGTATATGTGCATATTTGTTATAACATTCTGCTTATTCTTTTCTTTTTATATTTTAAGCTGATTTAGATGACTCTGGCGGTGGGCAGGAGCCATACACAGTTCGTGTTTCTTTAAATGACGTAACGTATTCGATTGATTTTACAGAGTATAACTGTGATGAGGTAAGTTTAATTTGTGAATCCTTATAAGAACTATCATATTTCATAAAGAATAATTGATAACGGTATTAATTTAGAATAATCATAAAACTTTCTATGACTTATAATCTTTTCTCAATTTATGAACACGATTGCGAAAGTGACTGTTTGCAGCCATCTTTAGAAAGCTTAAATTAAGAAGGGGTAATGTGTTGAAATGAACCGGACCGTGGATATATAAATATATTTGAATTTTGACTTTGTACAATCATCAAAGCTCGTCTTGTTGCTTTATATCTGAAAGGTGCTCCCTTATGCAATATAAATTGTATATGTAACCAGGAATCATTTTTATATGCCAACGTTTGTACACACTCTGTCTGACTATCCTTACTACCAGTTTCACCAAATGCTATAAATATTGATAAAGTGTCGTTTACGCTGTATTTATTATATTATAATTAACATGTTTCTATTCTGATATTGTTTGGTACTGTTTATTTTTTAAAATGCAATATTAAATTATTATTGAAATAAGCAACATATATGGATATAAAATGGAATTGCATATACAAATATAGTTGTATGAATATTATTGTTTTGAACTACATTTGGCATGGGATGGATATTGATTTAATCATTTATAATGATTTTGAACTTATTAGGAACTTCTGAATAGTATCCTGAATTACTTTGATCAGAAGTCGCATTTTGTATAATTAAGTTTATAATGATTTAAATTTTACCGCTTGTCACAAAGTACGCGTATTTCCGGTTATTTTCAGTTATATACTAACTTTTGTTACTGATTTGTCTCTTCTTTATCTGAAATCCCGTAGGTATTGTTGTTAGCGTAAAGTTCCAACTGCTCACCCCTTTCAATCATTACAAAACATACACCATACCAACTGGGGTTCCGGTATAAATTAATTCTCGTCAGTAGAATTTGACTATTTAACTATTCGCATTTTAAACCTAGAGACATTCGCTGTGTCTTGGAATCCGAGCGGTTGGAATTTGGCTTATCATCATGCATATCATTTCTTTCACCACCAAAAATCTCAGCAAAGTACAATATAAGCTTTAATTAATTAATTAAGTCAAGGTTGCACCTGTCCCATTAGTACACATATTTTCGGTATAAACTAAGCATTGTATGATATGGTGAAGGCAATTCATCCAGTAGATCGGTTTCGTCATTATTGGGAACTCATCACGTACTTTCCGGAATTTGCCACGGACAGGGTTCGAACCTGAGCACGTCTGCTTTGGAATCTGTTGCTATAACTACTGAGTTACCCTGCCGCATACTACACACAATTTTCGTTTATATACTATATAATGATTCTTGGTTAGCCTTGTCTTTAGGTGGAGCCTATATAGAATACCTTTACATCTAAAGTTCCAACGAACTACCCCCAATCTGTTGTTATAGAAAATACACCACGCTACCTAAAGCAGTGGTATTGGGATGAGCATTTATATAATAAAATAAACATTGGTTGTGCGGACGGTGATAACAGTTAGTTAAATCAAGTTTGTGATCTTGATATAAACACCCGTCCCGTTATTTAATGAATTGCTTGTAATACATTATGCAATGCTTATTTTATACTAACAAATGTATATACATTATGTGGTAGGTGTTTAAATCAAATCGCAATATTGATTATTTTACATGTTATCACCGCCCGAGCAACCAATATTGATATAACTATATAAGCTTTTTTTGTAGAATATTTTTAAAATGAATATAGAATTCGAATTTTGTAGTCTGTCTGATTTATTACATTACACCAAAATAACTTCGTCTTTTGGTTGCACAGCTGCACCTATTAAAATTTCTTTTATGTAGTACACCATGAAGGCAAAATTGGTCTTATAGACAGATTCTATTGGCCGATTTATGCCATTTTTAGCTATATT